>CAUYTI010078278.1:0-11558 GCA_963575145.1 Galago senegalensis
TGGTCCCAGCTACTTGGGAGGCGGAGGCAAGAGACTCGCTTGAGCCCAGGAGTTGGAGGTTGCTGTGAGCTGTAATGCCACGGCACTCTACCCAGGGGGACAGCTTGAGGCTCTGTCTCAAAAAAAAAAAAAAAAAGAACATCTTTAATGAACTGAAACATTGGCATGATTTGAATTGATTTCTTCATTCAGGGAACATTAGCTGAACATGTACTATGTGCCCATCATTTTAGGCTCTGACAATGCAAGTATGAAGAAGACTCCCTGATGCAAAGTGTTTACTCTTTTAAATGAACAATGTAAGCCAGGTGCAGTGGCTCACGTCTGTAATTCTAGCACTCTGGGAGGCTGAGGCAAGTGGATGGCCTGAGCTCACAGGTTCAAGACCAGCCTGAGCAAAAGCGAGACCCCCACCTCTAAAAATAGCCGGGCTTTATTGTAGGTGCCTGTAGTTCCAGCTACGTGGGAGGCTGAGGCAAGAGAATCACTTGAGCCCAAGGATTTGAGGTTGCTGTGAGCTATAATGCCACAGCACTCTACCAGGGGCAACCAAGTGAGACTCTGTTTCAAAAAAAAAAAAGAAAATTGTCATGGGGGTAAGGAATAGGGGAACAGACTGTTTAGTTAAATATCAAAATACAAAGATTAGAAAAAATGTGGGTAGAAAAAATATAGGTAAGAATAAGTTCAAGACTCTACTGTACACCATGGTGACTTTAGTTTTTAATTTTATACTTGAGAATTGCTTTTGTTTTTTTGTTTTTAAATAATTTTTGTAGAGATAGGTCTTTCTATGTCATCTAGAGTGGTCTCGGACACTTGGCTTCAAGTGACCCTCCTTCCTTGGCCTCCCAGAGTTGTAGGATTGTAGGTATGAGCCACCACGACCAGCCATAAAGGTTTAAAGCATTTGCTCAAAATAGATCATAGCTGTTTCCCATCTTGCAAGATGGTGGGTGAAAAAGTTGAGAAGCCAGTTACCAAAGAGAACAAAACTGAGGCCAAGAAGGCCAATAAAGGGAAGCCCCACTGCAGCCAAAATGTCCGAGGACTAGGCAGATATTCTTTTTTTTTTTTTTTGAGACAGAGCCTCAAGCTATTCCCCTGGGTAGAGTGCTATGACATCACAGCTCACAGCAACCTCCAACTCCTGGGCTCAAGCAAGTCTCCTGCCTCAGCCTCCCAAGTAGCTGGGACTACAGGCGCCCGCCACAACACCCGGCCATTTCTTTTTTTGGTTGCAGCCATCATTGTTGTTTGGTGGGCCCGAGCTGGGGATTTGAACCCGCCACCTTAGGTGTATGTGGCTGGCACCTTAGCCGCTTGAGCCACAGGTGCCGAGCCTAGGCAGATATTCTTGATATGCCATGTCTTCCAGAAAGGCGATGCTTAAAGGACATATATAGTGGCTAAATCCAAGATTGCAAAAAAAAAAAGATGAAGGTGAAGGTCCTTGCCACTGTTACAAAACCAGTTAGTTGGTGGGGACGAGAATTGGTGGTACTCGGGTGGTTAATTTTCACAAAATGCCTAGATATTATCCCATGTGCCTAGAAAGCTGCCGAGCTATAGCAAAAAACTCTTTAGTCAGCAATGAGAAAACTATGATCTAGGATCACACCTGGCACCATTCTAATCGTCCTCACTGGGCATCACAGAGGCAAGAGCATGGTTTTCCTAAAGCAGCTGGGCAGTGGCTTGCTACTTGTGACTGGACCTCTGGTCTTCAATTGAGTTCCTCTATGAAGTACACACCAGAAATTTGTCATTGCCACCTCATCAAAAATTGACAATAGCAATGTTACAACCCTGAAGCATCTTACTGATGCTTATTTCAAGAAGCAGCAGTTGTGGAAACCCAGACACCAGGAACGTGAGATCTTTGCCACAGAAAAAGGGAAATACGAGATAACAGAACAGTGCAAATTTGATCAAAAAGCTGTGGATTTGCAAATTTGACCAAAACTCGAGGCCATTCCTCAGCTTCAGGGGTACCTGCGAGATGTGCTTGCCCTGACAAAGGGAGTTTACCCACACAAATTAGTGTTTTAAATTTCTTAAAAAGAATCTAATCGGCTCGGCGCCTATAGCTCAACCGGCTAAGGCGCCAGCCACGTACACCTAAGGTGGCGGGTTCGAATCCCCAGCCCGGACCCGCCAACCAACAATGACAGCTTGCAACCAAAAAATAGCCGGGCGTTGTGGCAGGCGCCTGTGGTCCCAGCTACTTGGGAGGCAGAGGCAAGAGACTCGCTTGAGCCCAGGAGTTGGAGGTTGCTGTGAGCTGTAATGCCACCGCTCTCTAACCAGGGTGTCCGCTTGCTGCTCTTTATGAAAAAAAAAAAAAAAAAAAAAAAAGAATCTAATTAAAATGGCTGGTAGAAAAAAAATACAATTGCAAGTCACTGTCAAATAATGGTTGGTTATGTAACCAAGTGTGATAGTCATCAAAAGACTTTAAAAGGCAATGCAGGAAGTTACATGGGTGTAAAAACTTTAACTCTTTTATACTTGAGTTTTTGCTAATTGGTCAGAAACCTAATGAAGACAACACAGAGGCTATCTTGACAAAGCATAAAATCAATCTTTCTTTTAGGCCGGTTACCCAAAAGGTAAAGAAAAATTTTCTTTACTGCAATTGATTTTTCTTATGGAAAACCCGTTTAAACAACTTGGAAGTCAAACCTCCTAAAAATGGCATTAGAATTGATAAGACATAAAAAGACTGTGTCCAGGATCATGAGTGAACATTATACTATAAAATGATTAAGAAAGTAGAAAACTACTACCTTGAGAGGGGGAATACACAACTCTTAGTAACAGCATAGGAAGATTTCTTGACCATATTGAACAATTCAAACAGATCAAGAAAAAAAAAAAAAACAATGCTTTTCAGACCTTTCAGGTAAACATTTCATCATCAGACCTTAACAGCAGACTTAGAACCAGAGGGAGAAAAGAGTTACAGGAGTCAACAGAAAGGCTAAAGGAGATGGTTATCATCTCAGGCCTTCTAAAGGGGAGAAAAAGTTGAAAGCAGTAAGACATAGTGAAAGTTGAACTTGTGAGATATAAATCTGAAAAGCTACCAAAGAAGCAGATTAGGACGGCGTCTGCGGTTCAAAGGAGTAGGGCGCCAGCCCCATATACGGGAGGTGGCAGGTTCAAACCCAACCCCGGCCCAAAACTGCAAACAAATAAACAAACAAAACTGAAGAAACAGATTATAGAATTAAAATGAAAACCTCTTTTAATTTTATTAAAAACAAATTAATATTTTTCAGAGAATCTTGTTGCTTTACCCTAAAATTTTCCCTTTTATTATAGCCAACTTGATCAAATAAAATTCTTTTAAATAATCTTATAACTCACATAGACCCTCTTTAGGACATGCTTGGACTTTTTGTTTTGTCCTAAATTTTTCTTTTTTTAAATTTTTATTTATTTTTATTTTTTTGAGACAGAGTCTCAAGCTGTTGTTGCCCTGGGTAGAGTGCTGTGGCATCATAGCTCACAGCAACCTCCAACTCATGCTCAAGCCATCTTCTCGCCTCAGTTTTTCTGTTTTTAGTAGAGACGGGTGGTGGTGGGGGTCTCACTTTTGCTCAGGCTTGTCTCGAACTTGTGAGCTCAAGCAATCTACCTACCTTGGCCTCCCAGAGTGCTAGAATTATAGGCATGAGCTACCTCACCTGGTCCTAAATTTTTCTTAAATAGACATTCACTTTACTTTAGGGCCAACTATTTGCTATATAAGATATTTTTCATATAAAATGATCTTTGTTTCTTTCTTTCTTTTTTTTTTTTTTTTTTTAGAGACATGGCATCACAGCACATAGCAACCTCCAGCTCTTGGGTTTAGCCCATTATGTTGCCTCAGCCTCCTGAGTAGCTGGGACTATAGGCACCCACCACAATGCCCAGTATTTTTTTGTTGCAGTTTGGCCGGGGCCGAGTTCGAACCTGCCACTCTCAGTATATGAGGCCAGCGCCCTACTCAATGAGCTATAGGCACTGCCCATGATCTTCTTTTCTATTTACGCTTATTTATAAAAATATTTACTGTATCTTTATAATGTTCTTCACATCTTTCTCTCTCTCTCTCTTTTTGTAGAGACAGAATTTTACTTTATCGCCCTCGGTAGACTGCTGTGGCATCACACAGCCCATAGCAACCTCCAACTTTTGGGCTTAGGCGGTTCTCTTGCCTCCCAAGTAGCTGGAACTACAGGTGTCCACCACAACAACTGGCTATTTTTTTTTGTTGCAGTTTTCTGGGGCTGGTTTGAACCTGCCACCCTTGGTATATGGGGCCGGTGCCCTCCCCACTGAGCCACAGGCACTGCCCAACATTTTTCTCTTACTTACTGGTTTTCCTGTTGTTTTATAAAAACCTTTAAGTAACCTCAGAATGAAATAAAAGCATTTTATGCCTATTTTATAATTTTTTCTATAAAAACCTATCTTTACATATTTCCCTCACTTTATACATATATATAGTATTACACACATTAACTAGAAATTTTAACTTCCAGTAACACAAAACTTAGTGAAAATTTGGATGCAAGAAATCTTGAATTATCTGTCCTAAGCATTTATCTCACTTATAGTTACCCAATTTATTTTAGCAGATTATTAGATTCTTGTTATTGTTTCAAGTTATTTTCCTGTTAACTTTTTTATAACCTGTGAATATTACATATCTAATCAATGTGATTAATTGTGCCTGCAATGAAGTCATTCAATATCTAAACAAATTTAATATCTAAACATATTTTCCTAAACAAAATTGGGGGAAAAGAGAAAAACAATTACAAAATGTAGCCTTAATTATTACTTTTAAACTTAGACAAACCTATCAAGTTAACAAATGTAAGCGTTTTAGTAAGACTTGCTATCCTAAATAATGTACAATATTTAAGTTCTGTAAATATACTAGAAGTTTTTTTTCTTTTTGAGACAGAGCCTCAAGCTGTCCCCCTGGGTAGAGTGCCATGACATTACAGCTCACAGCAACCTCCAACTCCTGGGCTCAAGCGAGTCTCTTGCCTCCGCCTCCCAGGTAGCTGGGATCACAGGCGCCCGCCACAACACCCGGCCATTTTTTGGTTGCAGCCGTCATTGTTGTTTGGCGGGTTCGGGCTGGGGATTCGAACCCACCACCTTAGGTGTACGTGGCTGGCACCTTAGCCGGTTGAGCTATAGGCGCTGAGCCAAATATACTAGAAGTTTTAAAACACATCCTGCTTCAGGATATTAACTAACTTGATATTTCCAAAATACCAACATCCATAAATAAAATTTACTGACATGACATCACCTAACTGTAGATTGAATAAACCTCTAACATCCATCTTTAGCATGTCTAATAATGACAGAAAGTCATAACATTTTTACATAAGGATGAAGAGCAAGCTATTTAAAAAGATAATCTAAATGGTCTCAAATATGAGTACATGTATTACTTCCAAAGAGCAAGATTGTTTTGAGTTTCTCTTTGGATTCTAAGAATAATTTCTATACAAAAACTAACAGTTCAGGGATTCTTTTTCAAGTTTTCTTACGCAACGGCCTTTGCTATGGCAACACAATGTACACATAACAGTCTAGCTTGCAACCAGCACTCAGAATAAATCAAGAGTGAGCCAGGCCAAAGGGACAACTGAAGCCTCCAATTTTATTTAAGTTCTTGTAACTACAGCTCCTAGAGCAGCTTTAAATTCCTAACAGTACCATTTCTATCAGACAATACAGTGAGCCAGAAACAGATACTGTGTGTAACTTTCCACAGACAGGCAGGAAAGTCAATGGAAGAAGCTGCATCTGCAACTAACATTTAAGCAACCAAACCCAAAAATATCTTCATAAGCCTTTGACTTTAAGCATCTGTTTCTGTGCTATCATTTACTTAAAGTTTTATTTATTTTAATACCAACATTCATTTTTGTTTACACATACCTACTTTTTACCTAAGCAAGAACCTTAAACAGATGGGTAACTGCTATTAAACAGGAGATTTAGCTGTCTTCATGACACCAACAATATTATTCTTACTTAATCAAAAATTGCACAAACACAGATCATATTTTGGCTGGGTTTATAGTTTCATGATTTGTGTCAAACTCTGATACCTTCAAATATGAAAATGGATACTAAACTCAGGCAAAATGTATATTGACAATTTTGAGGACATTTTTATTTTAGATGGGGTGTGGTGACTCACGCCTATAATCCTAGCACTCTGGGAGACTGAGATGGGTGGATTGCCTGAGCTGCTCAGGCTTCAAGACCAGCCTGAGCAAGAGAGAGACCTTGTCTCTAAAAATAGCCAGGTATTGTGGCAGGCTCCTGTAGGCCCAGCTACTCAGGAGGCTGAGGCAAGAGAATCGCTTGAGCCCAAGAGTTTGAGGTTGCTGTGAGCTATGAGACCATGACACTCTACCGGGTGTGACAAAGGGAGACTATCTCAAAAAAGAATGACATTTTTATTTTAATTTTACTAATAATTTTTAAAAAACCAGCGTATGTACCAATGATTACTGAATTCATACAGACTTGGAAAGCCTTTTGGCTTATTTATTTAATTTATGAGAAGCTCCTTTTATTTATAAACCAATTTTGGTATTATGTAGACATAACATCTATTTATTTTTATTTTTTTATTTTTGTTTTGGAGACAGAGTTTCACTTTGTCATCCTTGGTAGAGTGCTGTGGTGTCATAGCTCACAGCAACCTCAAAGTCTTAGTCTCAAGCGATTCTGTTGCCTTAGTCTCACGAGTAGCTGGGACTACAGGCACTCACCACAGTGCCCGGATATTTTTAGAGATGGGGAGTCTTGCTCTTGCTCAGGCTGGTCTTGACCTGTGAGCTCAGGCAATCCACCCTCCTCAGCCTCCCAGAGTTCTATGATTATAGGCATGAGCCACAGTGCCCCTTTTTCTTTTTTCTTTTTTTGGGGACAGAGTATTACTCTGTCACCCTGAATAGAAAACAATGGCATCATAGCTTACAGCAACCTCAACCTCCTGGGCTTGATCAATCCTCTTGCCTCAGCCTCCTAAACAGCTGGGACTACAAAGGCCTGCTACTACGCCCAGCTAGTTTTTCTGTTTTTAGTACAGATGGGGTTCTCACTCTTGGTCTGGCTGTTCTTGAACTCCTGAGCTTAAGCAATTCACCTGCCTCGGCTTCCTAGAGTGCTAGAATTAAAGGTGTGAGCCACCTCCCGTGACTGACATAATATCTATTACATGTACATATATAAAACACATCTAAACACATATACACATACACATAGTTTCAGTAGCTTTTCTTAAATTTCAGAATATTATGGAAGTACAAACATCTTGGTCCTATGAATTACTTTTGTACAGTTTGAGTCAAAGTTGTAAGTGTGCCCTTCCCCCAGATAATGTGCATTGTACCCATTAGTGTGAACATGCCCCTTCTTTTGTGACCTCTCCCACTTGCTTGCTTTCCATCGAGTTTTACTACCAAATGTGTACATGAGTGTTGATCAGTGAGTTCCAGTTGAATAGTGAGTACATGTGGTGTTTGTTATTACATTCTGCAAAACTTCACTTAGCAGAATGATCTCCTGTTTCATACGGAATGTTATAAAAGGTATTAGTTCACCCCCCCCTTTTTTTTTAGATGGAGCCTCAAGCTCTCCCCCTGGGTAGAGTGCCGTGGCATTACAGCTCACAGCAACCTCTAACTCCTGGGCTCAAGCAAGTCTCCTGCCTCAGCCTCCCAAGTAGCTGGGACCACAGGCGCCCGCCACAACGCCTGGCCATTTTTTGGTTGCAGCCGTCATTGTTGTTTGGCGGGCCCGGGCTGGGGATTTGAACCCGCCACCTTAGGTGTATGTGGCTGACGCCTTAGCCACTTGAGCCACAGGTGCCGAGCCAGTTTACCCCTTTTTTAATGGCTGAGTACCACAGCTTATCAATCCACTTATGTAATGGTGGGCACTTGGGTTGTTTCCACATGTTTGTGATTGTAAATTGTGTTGCAATAAACATTCAAGGGCATGTATATTTTTGATAAAATGATTTTTTTTTCCTTTGGGTAAATACCTAGTAATTTGGATTGCTAGATCAAATGGTAGGTCTACTTTTAGTTCTTGGAGATATCTCCATACTACTTTCCACAGAGGTTGTACTAGTTTGCAGTCCCACTAACAGTGTGTGAGTGTTCCTTTCTCTTCACGTAGCATCTGTAGTTTTGGGAATTTTTAACAAATGCCATTCTTAATGGTAAAAAATCATTGTGGTTTTGATTTGCATTTCCCAGGTAATTGGAGAAATTGAGGACTTTGTCACATTTTTATTGGCCGTTTATCTTCTTCTTCTTCTTTTTTTTGGGCCAGGGCCAGGTTTGAACCTGCCACCTCCAGTATATGGGGCTGGCACCCTACTCCTTTGAGCTACAGGTGCAGCCCAATTAATCTATCTTCTTTTAAAAAGCTTCTGTTCATGTCTTTTGCCCACTTCTTAATGGGATTGTTTGCTTTTTTCTTTTTGATTTGCTTGTGTTCTTTATAGATTCTGGTTGTTAGCTCTTTATCAGATGTATAGCAGGCACATATTTTCTCCCGTTCTGCAGGTTGTCTAGTCACTCTATTATCCTTGGCTGTGCACAAGCTTTTTAATTTAATCAGGTCCCATTTGTTAATTTTTGTTATTGCTGTGATTGCCTTTGAGGTCTTCTTTATAAATTCTTTGCCTAGGCTTCTGTCTATAAGAGTTCTTTCAACATTTCCTTCTAGAATTCTTAAGTTTCATGCCTTAGGTTTAAGCCTGATATCCATCATGAGTGGTGAGAGACGTAGATCCTGTTTCAATCTTCTACATGTGGCTATCCAATTTTCCCAGCACCACTTAATGAATAGGGATTCTTTTCCCCAGTGTATGTTATTACCTGCTTTGTTAAGGATCAGATGAGAATATATGGATGGTTTTATTCTGGATTTAGGTTCTGATCTATTGGTCTATGTCTCTGTTCTTGTGACAGCCTGAACAAGAGCGAGACCCTGTTTCTACTAAAAGCAGAAAAACTAGGTGAGTGTTGTGATGGGTGCCTGTAGTCCCAGCTACTCGGGAGGCTGAAGCAGGAGGATCGCTTAAGTCCAAGAGTTTGAGGTTGCTGGAAACTATGATGATGGCATGGCATTCTATCCAGGGTGACAGAATGGAACTCTGTCTCAAAAAAAAAAAAAATTCAAAATTTTAAAGAGATCCTAAACTGAATCCTTTTATAAATTAAATAATTCATGCACTCTGAATCAGGAACCAATATTAATCTGCCTTAATAATTTGCATTTTTCATATTGGAAATTTCTTTCTTTTCTTTTTTTTTTTTGAGACAAAGTCTCAAGCTGTCACCCTGGGTAGAGTGCCATGGCGTCACAGCAACCACCAACTCTTGGGCTTAAGTGATTCTCTTACCTCAGCCTCCCAAGTAGTTGGAACTACAGGCGCCTACCACAATGCCCGGCTATTTTTTTTTTTGGTTGTAGTTGTCATTGTTGTTTGGTGGGTCCGGGCTGGATTTGAACCCGGCAGCTCTGGTGTATGTGGCTGGCACCCTAGCTGCTTGAGCTACAGGTGCCAAGCCCATATTGGAATTTTCTAAGAATAAGCACAGTAATACTGAGAAATCACCCTTGTGATTTTTTTTTTCAGTTTTTGGCTGGGGCTGGGTTGGAACCCACCACCTCCAGCATATGGGGCCAATGCCCTACTCCTTGAGCCACAGGAGCCACCCACCTGTGATCTTTTTTTGTAAGCCCATCCATTCTCCAGTATATACAGCTATAAAGCATTGTTGTAAACATTAGTGCTAGTCACCAAGCTTCTCTGGTTCTCCTTGAGTATATGGAAAGGTTTAACTTCTTGGTCTCTTGGGGTTGGGTGGGGCCCTGTAAGTTATGAATAGTAATAATATGTCACTTCTAGGCTAGAACATTTAGTTACCAATGTAAGACCTTTTGGAGCTTTGTCTTTCCATCAGGCTGGCCCGTGAGTGATCCTGGTGAGCAGAGACCTGTGCCAACTCATGATAGACATGACGTGTAAAAAATAAATCTTTGTTGTTTTAAGTCACTGAGACTTGAAGGTTGTTACTCCGAAGATCCTAGCTTATTCTGATTGACACACTGAAGTATAGTATGAGCTATCCTTTCTGTCCCATAGAAGGGGTTGGGTCCTTGTTTCCATACAGAGAAGTCAGGTATGTTGAAGTATGTTATGCTAGAGGATACATCTATCAATCTGTAGTTTATCTTTAATGCAATTCAGTGGCTTCACCTAACAACTTACTTAGGAAGCACTAGTACCTTCACAGTCCTGGAGGGTCATCTGAAAGCTGACATCTTTCCCTTCAGAGACCTTCCAATCTTGTCTCTTTCAGACCAAGGACACGCTGAACTTCACGCAGATTTTGGAAAACAAAATTTGAGGACTATCAGAGGCATAATCCCTTTGGTGACTATTGTGCTAACGTGTGGCCACCTGACCCTAGGTGGGCTGATCAGACTCCTTCCCCAGAATTGTACATACTACCTAGGACATAAGCTATAAAGACATAAGCTCAGATCTGGTGGAAGCCCTCTTCCCTGCCCCACATAGAAAATCTGATAGTGGGCCGGGTGCAGTGGCTCATGCCTGTAATCCCAGTACTTGGCAGGTCAAGGAAGGAGTGTTACTTGAGTCCAAGAGTTTCAGACCAGCCTTGGCAACATAGCAAGACCCTGTTAGCTGGAGGTGGTGGCATGCCTGTAGTTCTAGCTACTTGGGAGTCTGAGGCACGGGGATTATTTCAGCCTGGGAATTTGAGGTTTCTGTGAGCTATGATACTGCACCCTAGCCTAGGTGATAAAATGAGACCAGCACAAGGGACCACACCCAGCTAATTAAAAAAAAATTGTTTTGAGACTAAGTTTTGCTGTATTGCTCAGACTGGTCTCAAACTCTTGGCTTTGAGTTATCTGCTCACCTTGGCCTCCTAAAATACTGGGAATATGGGAGTGATCCACCACATTCAGTTCTTTTTCTTCTTATTGTTATCTTATTGTCTTATTGTGACTTTTATCTCCCTGTTTCCCAGCTCTTTTATATCATGACAGAAATTATGTGTGTCTGACGAATCTGATATATCATGACAGAATGATATTTGTCTGGAGCATGGGGAGCAAACTGGAGCAGATTTGTGGGTTTGTTGTAACCCAGCCCTCTTTCCCCTGCCCACTCCTGTTCCCCAGCCCTCACCTGTCCTCCTCTCCAGCCCATTTCCCTCCTCCTCCTCCCTTCTCCCGCCAGAGTCAACTCAGGAACAAGGCAAGTCCCTCCTCCCCCCATGGTGGCTGAGAGCACTGCTTCCCAGCCACGTTCTCAGGCCCCCTCCTTTCCCTAAGGTTGCCAAGAACAAGCTTCAGGTACAAGGAAGAAAAGTCCCAAGTTTCACAAAATCCCCAAGTTCTCAGTAAATGAACAATGGTGGAAAACTCACTGAGACTTGATTAATTACTGTTGTATAACCATAACCATTGTGATA
>CAUYTI010078279.1:0-54930 GCA_963575145.1 Galago senegalensis
AATGGCTTAGAGGCTAATGGAAACAGATGGATAGCAATTAGCAGGAACGCTGAGCATGAAGCACCACTGCAAATAGTTCCCGGCTGGAGAAAAGCCGATGATCTGAGCCTGGCAAAGGGAGGACAGAGGAAGAAACAAGAATAAATCACTTCCTTCGGCTCTTATTCAACCTTTACTGCTAAGTTAAAAAAAAAAAAATTTAAAGGATTTTAAGGTGGACCGATAACAACACAGGAAATGCAACCAGCTGAATGTCTTCTGTAATTCCCGTTAACTGGCTAATTTATTCTTTACCCTGCTTCCCACCTCCCTCCCTCTCTCACTTTTCTTCAGTCTCTTTGCTTCTTCACCAAAAGTCAGGATTTGCTTTATAGCTTTGCCATTTTCTTCATTTTCTTGGAAAGGGCCACAAACTCTTCACAACTATAATCTTGGTTTAATAGGGTAAAGGGGGAGAGAAAGGACAGATAGTTAAAAGGATGGGGACGAAGGGAGCAGTTTACCAAAATTTAACATTTTTCTGTTCAGGAAATCTAGAAATGCTGAATGGAACAGGAGAGAATAGAACTTAATGTGGCTTGTAGATGTACCAAGTAACACTTTTGAGAACTGGTTAGGAATCCCCATCTTGCAAGATGACTTTTAACTGGTATACTGGGGACAAGTTGGAAAAGATGCAAGCCGTTCCAATACTAATATTATCTGACTTACATTTAATCATACTGCACAGTAATATTTAAAATATACAACATTTATCATTTTAATTGAATGTTTCCTCTCTGAGGCTACCATTTTTTCCCTGAGGCTACCATTTAAATGGTTTGAAGCATTAGTATTTTCACAGGAAATATTGGGCATACTTGTAACTACATACCTTCAAAATTTTCAAACATGTATCTTGACTATTAAAAACCCAACTGAAATCATGTTGTGTCAAATAAAATGAACAACATAAGAAAAACTACACATGAAGAATGAAAATATTTGAGAGGAAAACAAACTTTTCTAATTACTGACTAGCAGGAATCCTCATACTACGGCCCGTGGGCCACATGCAGCCCACCTAGGACATTTATCTGGCCTGCCGCATGTTTTTGCCGCTGCTGCCTGTCCTGCTTAGCAGCTGACTCATCCCAGGGCCCGCAGTCCGGCCCTCCAATGGTCTGAGGGACAGTGAACTGGCCACCTATTTAAAACGTTTGAGGACCCCTGGGAGGAAAGAAGGTGTATGCTCTTAAGGATAGCAACTTACTTTAATTGCAGATATCTCTTACTTTTTTGGCAATGGAAGAACCACTGGGTTTCAAAACATGTATCGATCAAGTCATAATAAATATATCCTAAAATGGAAAAAGTAAATACGTATATATTCTGAAGTTTCCTCTATTAAATGAACTACTCATTTTAAATAATATTTAAATATTTAATAATATTTAAAATGAGTAGTTCATTTAATAGAGGAAAAACAGACAATTAAAGATTACCTAGCATGATAAGCAGCGCCAAATATCTTCACAGAGAATTTGGCCAGTTTGTATCTGAGACAGTGAGAGGTATTCAAAGGAATACACAAAAATAAGCAATCATAATTCTTAAACATAAATTTTCAATCTCAACTTCAAAACGTGTAGAAGATACAGTGTTAGTTAAAAATTTGACCTGAGAGTCAGAGCCTGGATTTTAGAATGACTGTTGCTCTGACTTTGAACGAATCTTTTCACCACTCTCCAGCTGTGTTTCACTTACATATAAATTGAGGGGTTCAGACTAAATCACAAGTTCTAATAGTCATACTTTACAAATCTACAAAATCTCATAATATCAAGGGAATGTATTTTCAATCGAAGCTTAGTGTTTAAACTTCAACTACTTGCCGGGATTCAAAATTTGCACATTATACTCTCATTTTTTAAAGAATATCTACATATGAAAAAATTCTAGAAGTGCATGCACCAAAATGTCAATACTCATTTTATTTAACACACATATTTTGTTGCTGCCCTGTGCCAGGTACCATGCTTGTCACCACAAGAAGGCCCTAATCTTGGCCTCGTGGAGCTTATAGACCAGGGCTTATATCTCCAGGAGGCAAAATTTCAGAGTGACTTTCCCTCTTCTTTCTCTAATATCATTTTCTGGAGTTGCTACATGTAACACTTTCAAAACAGAAGAAAGTTACTATTTTTAAAAATTCAACTTTTTTAAAGAATCACATAGTCATGCACAGAAGGATAATAAATTTGAATGACTCCAGAATTTTTTAACAAAAGCAAGACCAGTGTTCAAATCTATCCTCACAAGTAGTGGGCTTTATAAAAGTTATTACTGTTTTATTATTATGCTATACTCTTGTGTCCAGATGACCAGAGGTCACGAGGTAGGAACATCAGGTCACTTACAGTTTGGGAGCCCATCTAGAAACCTAGAAGACTCTTGTAAGCACATGGTTGTGAAACACCAAAAAAGCACTTATTTACTTATTTTAAAAGTAAAATCTTGTGGACAAATCTCAGTAGCCCCATGCCCTACAAAAAACTCTACAGTCCTAACTCCCCGTAATGGTAGATTTGATCCTGAACTAGCTTAACCTCTCTGATGAGGCCCATCATACTACTAAAATCCTTTCTGAAAGCCCCACAGTATTGCTGTCTTCTTGGTCAATGTTCTTGTCGTTGTTGATCAGCCCCTGTTTAGTCTTATATGATGGACTTCTGTTGCCTTAGACCTCTCCTTATCCAAGGACCTATTTTAGATAAATTGGGAATTTCTTCTAACGTTGCAATGGTTAGGCTTTCAGCCAAGTACTGTTCCCTTTCTCGTCATGTTTTTGTTCTTCTCTTTTCTGATAAATTTTCTTTTCATAAGTATTAACACTTCTAAGTTATCCACCATAGGCCTATATTCCACATGACTTTCACCTGATTAGCATTTTAGATATTATTGTTATTATTGTTATTACAGTTACTTTTCCCAATCTGATAATTTATAGCTTCCTAAAATTTTTCATAATTAGTCTTATTATTATTGCTATGATTCTTAGTAATCTAATACTAATGGATATGTATAGTACACATATTTATATACAACATAGAGTTTATAACCAAAAGGTTATATATTAATATGTGTGATATTAAGGATGACCTAGATAATTATATCAGGAAAAAATGTTTTTATAATCTAGGGCAGCGGTTCTCAACCTGTGGGTCATGACCCCTTTTTAACTGTGAAAATACATTGCAGCATTAGGAAGGTTGAGAACCACTGATCTAGGGTATGGTGTATTATTTCCATCGGCAGCCTAATATGCGATCTAATAACTTTGGAAAATTTAGGGTAATATACTAGAAATAGCTCTAGTTTATTAATCGGTGGAACTGGATTTTAACCACTCTTCCCTCAATGTGTTTTAGTTCTACAGTAGTGTTTCATTATTTTGTGCCTAATTTTGTGCCTTGATCATGCTATGGTTTAAGCCTGTGTCATGACATTTTCTAACTTACAGAAATAGTCTCTATTTGTACCTATAAACTTTATTAGGTTAAAATGATCCATCATCCATCTTGCCACTAATTTTTTAACAGATCGTAACAAAAATTTCTCAAGTCTTATAAACACAAGGCTATTTTGCAGATCTGAAGTCAAACTAAATGTTTTCTCTGCCTTCAGGGAAATTTTAATCTAACTAAGGAAATGAAACAAATTATAATAACTCAAACTTGGTTACTAGCTAAACTTAAGTCCTTATGATTGTACTATATAAACTACAAAAAACATTTGAATATGAAGACAACCTGGCTACAACAGTGCAGACCCCATTAATCGCAGATACGGATTTGGCTTGGCAAGGAAACCTGCTTTCCTGCACCACTTAGCCCTGCAAAGAGCATGGGCCTTAAAATGTCCTAAGCACTTTCCTCTCAGAAACATGGTTGATAATGCTAGCTTGGACAGCAACATATACTAAAATTGGAATGATGCAGAGAAGATTAGCATGGCCCCTGTGCAAGGATGACATGCAAATTGGCGAAGCGTTCCTTATTTTTTTGTCTAATACAGGTAGAGGGGAGGTGGAAGGGGGATGGGGAAATGGGAGTTCACGGTGTGTGGCACACCTCTTGGGGATGAGACACAATTATAAGAGGGACATTACCTAACAAACGCAATCAGTGTGACCTAATTCTTTGTACCCTCAATGAATCCCAAATAATAAAAAATAAATAAAAAAGAAACATGGTTAATAGACATTATTATGCATATTTTACAAACAAGGTAGGACTCAGAGAATTTAAGTTCTTTGTGCCCAAGTACACAACTAGAATCCTTTTGACCTCTTAAATCTAGCAATAGGAAAATAGAATCTGATCAGTGCAAACTATAGGGAAGTATTGCCTTTTCTACATTCACAGTTACAGCATTTTTAGGAGAATTGAAGAATTGAAAAGAATCAAGATCAATTAATAGTGACTGTCTACAACATTGTGTTGTGAAGGATTCTGAGAATTTGGTTGAGATCGGTAGGGGAAAATGCCATCATTAATTATTAATGTTTACCACGGGCATCGGAAAGGGAAGTAGTTGCATGTAATTTGCTTATTTTTTTCATCCTTAATTTGCTGAGTATCTCAGCTTACACATTTTACCTACAACAAAATTTTGCTAATTTATGATGACTTTATTTTTTAATACAATCCATGCTATAATCTGCCTTGATCCCTTTTTTGCCCTTGTGATACAAAATACTAATTTTTTTGTTTTTGCTTATAATGACTATCTACTTCAAACAGTTCTTTTCACAGCCCTTAGAAGGAAAGATCTAGAAAGATCTTTAACCCATTTAATTTATTAACTTTATGGGAAGACTGTAGTTTGTAACTTTGAGTAGTTAGATATCATATAGACACAAAGAATCAAAGTTAGTGTATAGAAATAAAGAGTAATTTATAGTCACAAAGAATTGAGTTATGGTTACCATAGTAACCTTAACTATGAATGTTAAGGCTTTCTAAGGTGGAAAACTCAACTATAATAGTGCAGAAACATGGTTTTTTCATGCTTAATAAGCCAGAAACATTGTATATCATAATTGTGTGCAATAAATTACTTCTGTGGAGTAAAGAAACCTCTAAGATGGTAAATCAGCAATTTTTAAGGGTTGACTAGCTTCTTCAAAATATCCTGCAGGCAGAAAAATAATATACTTCCACTGCAAACTGTCTATTGATATCTATGTAATAAGAGAAGTGAAAAATAAACATTTGGACATAGAATAGGCTTGGAAATAAAGACAAATATCTAATAAAATCATAGACCCTGAGAGTGGTTAGGACCTTTGAGACCAGCCCAAAGCAGAAATGTGTTGTATAGATTCTTTAATAGCTTGCAGCCAGCCTTGGCTTAAACCTCTAACAATAGAGATCTTATTTTCTCACCAAGCAGTCCTTCTGCTTATTGTACAGATTGAGGTGTTATTATAAAGTTGTTTTTTGAGCCAACACTATACCTTCTTTTTGCTTTTACCTGCTGATTTCTGCTCCGCTCCCTGGAATGACACAGAGTGAAAATAATCCCTATAACAACACTTGACAGTGCTTTAGACATTTGAAGACAGCTATTAAGGTTTTCCACTAGTCTGATTCCTAAGGTTACCCTGTTTTAGTTCCTTCAACATTTCCTGTGTAGATCATAGTCTCCTGACATTCAGCATCCACTGGTCATGTTACAGATTGTACACACTGTTCTGGAATGAAGGGGGAAGGCAGTGCTAAATTGAGCAAAGAAACAGGGATTGGGACAAAATGATCTGACTATCTCAGTCTGAAAGGATCTATAATTTCCGTAATATTCCTATTAACCATGTGGTCAGCTGAACACTCCAGACTGTTTCATGTGAACTTCAGATTGTCTCATTGCATTTTTCTCCCCTTTTTGTACTTACATATTTGTGTTTCCAAGTCTAGGCTACAGACTTTTATTCCTGCTAAATTTCATCTTTTTCTTTTGGTCTGGTATTTTTGCCTAGAAATATAATTGTCAGAGCTGGAAAATCAAGTTTTAAATATCAGTTCAAGCTTTTAAATTCTATACTTATGTTTTCTATTTCTACTGATGAAAGTGTTGATCAGGGTGGATTTAGGAAGGGAACCCTTGAGTCTTCCACGTTTGCTTTCATTCCATATTGAAACAGAGATATGAATGATTCCTTATCTTGCATGTTATTTCTAGGTAATCCTTATAAAACCTTTTAAAACTAAGATTTTATGTAAACTCACAACCACCCATAAGATCAACCTAAAGCAATTATTATATCTTTGTTTTACAGTCAGGTTTATTTGCAAGGTCACACAGCTACCAAATGGCACAATTAAGACTAGACCATACCCAATTCTTTCCCTCCAGTACTACTGCATCCTCCATCAACATGCTTAGTTTGAGGGAAAAATATAGGCTCCATCCTACCCATATAAGCTGCCACTGACATCTAGATGACATCAAGAGGAAAGGAAGTTCCTCAGTATCATTTTGAATGACATGCATGGTGTCCATGATTAACAAAGCTAGCCAAAGGCCAGGTGTGTGGCTCCGGCCTGTAATCTCAGCACTCTGGGAGACTGAGGCAGGAGCATCCCTTGAGCTCAGGAGTTCTAAACCAGCCTGACCAAAAGCAAGGCCCCATCTCTACTAAAAAAAGAAAAACTAAACTAGGCCTCATGGTGCATATGTATAATCCCAGCTACTCAAGAGCATGAGGCTGGAGGATTGCTTGAACCCAGAAGTTTGAGATTGCTATAAGTTAGGTTGATGTCATAGCGCTGTGTCCTAGGCAACAGAGTGAGCCTCTGTCTTAAAAAACAAAAGAAAACAAAACTAACATTTGAAGATAATAAAGCCGTTGCTGAACAAGTACTCCACTTACATATCAGCTTATCCATAAGAATATTATAGAAGGTAATTCTTTTTTAAAAATCATTATACATCAATCTTTTTTATATTCTTTTTCTTGTTTGGCATTCATTGAGGGTACAAAGAATTAGGTTACACTGATTGCATTTGTTAAGCAAAGTCCCTTTTATAATTGTGTCCCCCTCCAAGAGGTGTGCCATATACCATAACCCTCCATTCCCCTCCCTCATTCTCTCTCCTTGCTCCCTCATTCCCCTACTCCCTCCCTTGTAATAGCTCAT
This sequence comes from Galago senegalensis, assembly GCA_963575145.1. Taxonomy (NCBI): domain Eukaryota; kingdom Metazoa; phylum Chordata; class Mammalia; order Primates; family Galagidae; genus Galago; species Galago senegalensis. The sequence goes on from CAUYTI010078279.1 coordinate 7,182, forward strand.
CTACTGCCTTCATATTAGAATTGAGTACATTGGATTCTTGCTTCTCCATTCTTATGATGCTTAACATTCTACTTCTTCTAACCTAATAATGGGTAAAACATAATGAAATATTTTGGAATTTTTATCCTAAGAAGTCATGTAAGATATCATATTCTTTCCTAAATATGAATCCTTTATATAATAATTTGTTCTACTGTTTCATGAGAGATAGGTTCTTACCATTATTATCTTGCAAGGCTTCAAGGGCCTTTCAAGACTCTCTTGCTTTTGGAATATTGCTAATGGGAGATTTTTGGAATATTGCTAATGGGAGATCATAGTTAGCTGATGAAAAAGTTTCTTTGCCATCCTAACAGGACTCTTCTTCTGCATAGAGAGACTCAAATTCATTTGTATTTTTTTCTTTCTTCCTTTTTTTAATACCAAGTCTCACTTTGTCACTCTAAGTAGAGTGCTGCGACCAGTAACCTCAAACTCTTGGACTCAAGGGATTCTCTTTCCTCAGCCTCCTGAGTAGCTGGGACTACAGGTGCCTGCCACAATACCTGGCTATTTTTTAGAGATGGGGGTCTCGCTCTGGTTCAGGTTGGTCTCGACCTGTGAGCTCAGGCAATCCACCCACCTCAGCCTTCCAGAGTGGTAGGAGTACAGGCGTGAGCCACCACACCCAGCTTCTGTATTTTTTTTCCTACATATTTTAGCATATAACTTCTTCTATAATATGTTGATTTTTCATATTTATTTGGAAATTTTTCCATTTTGTAGAAAATATGGAAACAAAATAGGTCTGAATATTGTTTATGACTTCTGGAAACCTGAAATCTTTTGTATCTAATATTTTGAGTCTAATCTGTTCTTTTTACTCTTCTCTGTCCTATAAACATAGCATAGAAAGTCACTTGGGCTGCTTTTAGTAACTTTCTTCAGACTCTCAAATGCATTCTGTGTTTTAATCTTTCTGATATTGTTTCTAGATATTTGTAATTATCTTTTGCATTAGTGCTTATTTTTTAGTTTTTTTCTTCCTCTTTTTTTGTTGGTTTTTGGGGTTTTGGGTGGGTATATGTCTTTTTAAGCAAAAGATATTAATTAGAAAGCTCACATACAGTTATACTGACTTTTTATTAATGCCTAATCATTTTCTTTTTCTTTTTTTTTTTTTTAAGACAGAGTCTCACTATGTCGCCCTATCGTCATAGCTCACAACAACCTTTAACTTGGGGACTTAAGTGATCCTCTTGCCTCAGCCTCCCAAGTAGCTGGGATTACAGGTGCCCGCCACAACACCCTGCTATTTTTTGTTGCAGTTGTCATTGTTGTTTAGCAGACCCAGGCCAGGTTCAAACCCACCAGCCTCGGTGTATGTGGCTGGCGCCATAACCACTGTGCTATAGGCACTAAGCCAATGCCCAATCATTTTCTTTTTCTATATTTTATTTTCAATGACATTTTTATAGCTTTCTGATCTTCAATTTTTTTTTCAAAAACAGAAAATCTCTTACCCAATACATGCCACTTTCCATTTTAGAGTCCCTAACTTAGAAGTCTACTTGTCTTTTCATTGAAATTTTAGAATCTCAATGTTTTCCTACTGTATCACTTTTTAAACACCCTTTGAGTTACTGGCAAGAAAAAATTAGCCAAGAATATAGCCAAGAATACCTTCATACTACAGAGAAACAGTTGTGATACATGAGTTTGACCAGATGTTTTCCTCTTTGGTTTAAACAGAAAAACCAAGGAAAGACTCACCCAAATCCCTACAGATTTCCTACGGATAAAGCCATGGCAGCACCAGTGAGCTGGGAAAGTTCTTCATAAAAGTAAAACATTATTCAGTGGAGACTGATTACTATTATTTCTGGCATACATATTTCTGGCATATCTCAGAATTATTATTCCATGTGGTAGAAAATCTGAAGTGTATATGAAAATTCTTAAATTTCTAAAGTATGCAGATTTGGTGTCTCTAGGAGATGGTACTTTATATGTTTTAAAGCCCAGGAGACTTGTCTTCTAAGAAAGAGTCCTAACAGAAATAAGCCCTGATCACCAGTCACAAGGATGCTAACAAGGGGCCAAAGTTGCTCCTCTAAAGGCTGCTTTCACAGAAGTCGCTCTGCCCAGCAATGGACAGCAAGGAACTGAAACCTTAACAAGGATATATTCATTTTATTATAGTCAGATTTTTTTGTGTACATAGGATGGTGATACCAGAAAAATATGTTATAAGATTCCGATATTTCCAGTTATTTCATCCTGCAATCTCTTTCCAAAATAGGAAAATTTGGACACTAGACAATAAGAAGAAAAGCAACATATTGAGGCTTTATAGGATCCCCTTGATATGTTCTTCATCCCAGAATAACATGGCAATAACTGTATGTTCCTAAGTCATTATGGAATAATAACCATAATTATATCTACTTCCTCCTCCCCCATTAGAATTTATAAAGCAGCTCAGCCAGGCATAGTGACTCATGCCTATATTCCCACCACTTTGGGAGCCTGAGGCAGTAGGATCCCTTGAGGCCAGAGATTAAAACCAGCCTGGGCAACATAGCAAGATTCTTTCTCTACAAAAATCTTTAAAATTTAGCCAGGCATGGTATGTGTATCTGTAGTCCCAACTACTCAGGAGGCTAGGCCAGAAAGATCACTCAAGCCTAGGAGTTTGCAATTGCAGTGAGCTATGATGGCACCACAGCACTCTACCTTAGACAGCAGAGAGAATGCCTGTCTTTATTTTAAAAAAGAAGAAAAAGAATTTTTAAAGCACTTTACATATGCCATCTAGTTCAATCCTCATGACAGCCCTATAAAATAGTCGTAACTATTCCAATTGTACATGTACAGATGAGAAATTTCTTAGAGGGTCAATTACTTGCCTAAAGTGAAAAGGCTAGAAAGTGGCATCAGTGAACACAGCCCTCCTTCCATTTCATACATGCCATGGACCCTTTCCATTACAAGGGTGGAGAAATTGTTGGCTGCTTTAAAATTTTCATCAGAAGGATTCACGAAAAGCTAGAGGCAGAGATTAAAGATCGTATAGATGTGGAATAAGTAATGTTAGAGGTTAAACCTAAATAACAAGGTTTCCAGCTGGTTAAAAAAAGAAATAAAGAGCTGTTGCAGAGAAGGATCAGATGATGAGAACTACCCAGTGACAAGAATGCCGGTGGCTCCAACCCTGGAATCTGCTCTCACTCTCCAGTGGTGTGAACCCTACAAAGAATGTAAAACCTCATTAGGATTTTTGGCTGCTGAAGAATTACTTCATTGTGCGTTGTGCGTAAATGGACAAGGGTACCGGATGATGAGGAAAGAGAAGGAAACATAGCAGTTTGTATCAGGGAAGAGGAAAGCCACTTTTCAACTCCATTTCTTCCTTCCTTGCGGTAAACTACATTTCTGTTTGCCAAACTTTCTGGTTCCTCTCCCTGCGGAGTCCCTCACTGCAGGCTGAGCCCTGTGGGAAGATCACACATTCCTTTCCTGCTGTACCTGGAAGTGTTCATGAAACTCGGTTTGGCCAATGAAATAAGGACGGGAGTGAGTGTGTGTGCTACTCAGAGAAAGCTCTAAGCGCCCCTCACGCTTTGCTGTGTCTCCTTTCTCTGATCCAGAACAAGAACATCCTATACTGAGGCAGGACCTTCGGGCTGCTTCCTAGAAACAAGAGAATATGCATGAGAGCTCTCACCTCCCTGCACTGAGCACAACATGTGAGAAATCAGCATTTGTGGGTTTGAGCGCTAAAATATCAGGGTTGTTTGTTACTGCAGTATAACCTGGTAATAGATACGGAGACAGATGCAGTCCTCCTATCTGTTTACCCTGACGGAACTGGACAAATAATGCAACGCACACTAATCAAACTCTAACCTGTACTAATCATTTTCCTAGTCTTTTATTTCTTTTTAAAAAAACAACAGAGAAGAAAAGGCATGGGATTTAATCTTTCTAAAGAATAGTACATCAATGCGATAGAAACCAAGCAACTGAAATGACACATGTTTAATGCGTGAGAAATATTTAGATATTTAGTGTGTGCAGCACGAGGAAGGATAAGATGTAAAGTTACAGAGTTTCGCACACAGTTGGTGCTTAATAATTGCTACCAGATGCAGGAACAACTAAATTCTTCCAAAGCAAAACCTCTCACTGAGCAAAGCAAATATATATATATATATATATATATATATATATATATTTGAAATAAAGCTAAAAATCTTCCCCCAAATTCCTCTAGTTCTAAGAATCTTCAAATATTCCCATGGTGTTTTAGAGTTTCCCCCAAACGTTCAAAGCTATAGGATTCTTAGAAGCCAAATGAGCCCATTTTACTTAAATACAATACCCCCAAACTATATGTCACTGGGAATTAACTATTTCTTATTTCAATATTTAATCATTTTTATAGAAAAAGAAATGTTTACATCTCTAAACCGATACCTTTACAAGGGGTCATTAACTGCAGGTTTTCAGCACGTGTGTGTATTCTCTATTTAAAGAATAACTTTTAGTATTTTGATCTCATTTTCAAAATTTCAGACATTTTATTTCTTTAATTAAGAAGATGGCACTATTTTACAGTAAGTATGCTTCTTTTAGAATTAACTTCAGCCTCTTATATAGGGCGATTGCTTAACTTATACATCATACACTGAAAATGTATATCCAAAGACCAACAGCAAAATATTTCTTTCCATGGCATTTCAGAGAACTTCCCATAGCTCTAAACTTGTCACATCCTAGGCACTGATGGACTCTTCTTCAATAACTAATACTTTAGTCAGGAGTTGATACTATTTTTTTTCCTTGAGACAGAGTCTAACTATGTCACCCTGAGTAAAGTACCATGGTGTCTGAGCTCACATCAACCTCAAACTCTTGGGCTTAAGTGATTCTCTTGTCTCAGCCTCCCAAGTATCTGGGATTATAGGCACCCACCATAACACCTGGTTATTTTTTGGTTGTAGTTGTCATTGCTGTTTGGCAGGCCTGGGCTGGATTCAAACCTGCCAGCTCTGGTGTATGTGGCAGGCTCCCTAGCTGCTGAGCTACAGGCGCCATGTCAGGAGTTGATACTGTTAATACTGGGATGATTTCATTTACCAAATCAACAAAGTATGTTCCAAGGATATGTTTTGATAGAGGTAGAAAGAGAAAGGGGAAAGGACCCTGAAGAAAGAGCACACTCAGTTGCTAGCTCATCTGTGTACAAACACATACACGCATACAAGCTGGAACCTAAAGCTAGATCTTCTCCTCAACTTAGTGGTAGATGTTCCTGGGTCAATCCTGGGACTGCTCTCTCCATTACTGTATTGGCAATTATATCTTAGTTGATCTCATTAAATCTCATGACTTTAAATACCAACTTTAAACAAACAACTCCTAAATGTTTACCTCCAGTCCTAACCTCTCCTCTGAACTCCAGGCTCAAAGCAACATCTCCTCTTGGATTTCAAACAGGGACTTCAGACAACCTAACATGACAAAACCTACCATGTGAATTTCTCTGAAGCCTCTCTTCCCTTCACCTTTTCTATGTCAGTAAATGGCAATTCCCTTCCTGTTAATGTTTAGGCAAAGACCATGAGATCATCCATGCCTCGTCCCTTTTGCTCCTATACCCCATCCCATAGGAAAATCCTACCAATGCTACCTTTTTTTTTTTTTTTTTTTTTGAGATAGTCTCACTCTGTAGCCCTGGGTATAGTGCCATGGTGCCATAGCTCACAGCAACCTCAAACTCCTGGGTTTGAGCCATCTTCTTCCCTCAGCCTCTCATATAGCTAGAACTACAGATGCTCGCCACAATGCCTGGCTAGTTTTTGCATTTTTTAGCAGAGATAGGGTTTCACTCTAGCTCAGGCTGGTATCAAATTCCTAAACTCAAGCAACCACCAGCCTCAGCCTCCCAGAGTGCTAGGACTACAGGAAAGAGCTACCATGCTTGGCCTCCAATTCTGCCTTATACCCGGAGTCTGACTGCTCTCTCCTCACCTCTATAGTTATAGCCTAAGCCATTCTCACGTCTCATCTGGATTGTGGGAATAGGTTCCTAATGAAATCCCTTCTACCTAGCCTCTCAGCAGGGTATTCTTCCCAAACAGGAGCCAGTGAGATCATTTGAAAATAGAAGTCAAGTCATCTTATTCATCTGATCCCTCAAAATAAAAGCCATGCTCATTATCTTCCCCTTCCTTGTGTTTTCTGTTCTTTCTAACATGTGTCTCCTTCTGGATTTCATCTGTCGTTCTTCCTGCCCTCAATCACTGCCCTCCAAACTGGCCTCCTTTCTGATCATAAAATAAATGAAGCCTACATTTAACAATGCAGGACATTTATATTTTGCTTTTCTTCCTAGAAAAGTTTATTCTCCAACTATATGCACACTTGAATGTAAGTATCTACTCAAATATCACCTTATAAAAATCCTTCCCTGAGCATAGTATAGAAAATATCGTTTAGTCCCCCAGGGAGAAGCCACCAGCTGACTGGAAATATGCTGCATGGGGTCTGGGCTGGTCACTGTCCAGGCAAGGTGAGTCTGAGCTGGCACAGAACTGTACCCCCTAGCTTGGCTGAAATCCAGGGTGAACCATGTGGGAATGAAACATGCCCCAGGGGCGTCCACGCCTTTTGACTTGGGGATGTGTTAACAAGTTTTTTCCCAGTTGAATGAAAACCTGTTGACAGATGAAAACTTTTAACTTCATTAGGTTAAGAGTGAGACTTGGAGAAAACCAACTTAGCGGTTGGGGCAATTATTACAAACCAGTTGACCAATGAGTAATAATCCTACCAGTTTTACTAATGTACTAAAGCCATCTCCCTAACCTCCCTATAAATTACTTTCATGCTCTTGCAAGCCATTGACACTAAACATTTTAATTTTATTTTGTAATTATTTACTTTAGATATAAGTGTTTAAATTTTAAAAGGGTAAATGCTTCATACAAAAAAGCTATGGAGGATTGCCTGAGCTCATGAGTTTGAGACCAGCCTCAGCCAGAGTGAGACCTCAGCTCTAAAAATAGCCAGGCATTGTGGCAGTTGCCTGTAGGCCCAGCTACTTGGGAGGCTGAGGCAAGAGAATTGCTTGAGCCCAAAAGTTTGAGGTTGCTGCGAGCTGCAACACCATAGCACTCTACCAGGGGCAACAAAGAAAGACTCTCAAAAAAAAAAAAGTGAAGAAACCTACAAAAATCAAAAGTTTTACCTTATTTCTTATCCCACTGCCAGTGGTTAAAAAATACAATTTTAGTTTGGCATATAATCTTCCAGAGCTTAAAATTTTCTGTTTGAATATACATCTACTTACAATATGCACATGTATAATGTTTAAAGTTATCGTGTGTATAGGGTAACTATATCAACTGTATTAATTATATCACCTGTTTGCTAATCTGTTTTTCCTTAATCTAATATTTATCACACCCTCTTCCAGCTCTGTGAAATAGAGTCGCCATTATTTTTAACACTATCACTATATAGTATTCCACTACATCGATATGGTTTGATACCTCTGACAGAAACTTAAATCATTTCTAGTATTTTATTATTGAAACATATGTTCAAAAACAAAAACAATCAAAAACAAAGTACAGTATTCTATACACACAGAGCCCAGATCCTGGTTGCACAATACTACTCTCCATTAAACAGAACTAGGGCCCCTCAGGAAAAGGGCTAATTTTAAGACTGGGGCAAGAAGAGTGAGCCTGAACTATTTTGTTGTAACAAAAACTAGGAAAATGATCTGAAAATGATCAGGATATGTCAAAAGGACAAAGAAATGAGCTTGAAGCAGACTGTATTTGCCAAATCTGATATAATTTTGTCACCAATATACATATTAATGTAAGTTAATAAAGATTATATTTTTAATATTATGTTAATAAATGTTCATAAAGATTATTCTCTTCAATTAAATTAGAATCCAGCAGTCAACACTGATATAAAGACAAAATGAATAGGAAAGAAGTAAATGCCATTCTTGATAGTACAAGGAAACTAGCAAGAGGAAGAAAACAATGATGGAATTAGAAAATTGGCATTTGGCAACTATCGTATTGTAATTGTTTTAGGTATGAACCATCATTAAAAACTAAGATGAGTGGGTGAAAGGCTGAGAAATAACCATATTTATGTCTCAAAGTGTATGCCCACATAATACATATAAAAAGAAAAATATTATCTTTATAGTAGAAAAAAACCTATCAAATAATACCTTAACCAAAGGTATCAATACCATAAGAGATCTAAACTACAGCATGTGCCCCTTGGTATGATGGGCCAAGGAAAACACAACCTGACTTCTAGGGTGTTCCTGCCAAAACAGCCTGACATGAGCCTAGACATAAGAAAACATCAGATTAGCATAGAGGAGGAAAAATTCTGCAAAACAACTGACCTAGACCTTTTCAGAAAAGTCAATGTTGTGACATATAAAGATACAGAAGTTGTTCCAGATTAAATGAAAGTAAAGAGATAAGACAATGAATGCAACCAAAAGACTTTTTGTTCAAAAGGATATACTAGAAAAATTGAAGAAATCTGAATAAGTCCTATAGATAATTAACTTCTATAGAAAATTAACTTCTTAATTTTGATAAATGTACCATGATTATACATATATGATAATGTCATAATATTTTAGGAAATACACAATCATCAGCTTGGTACCTATAGCTCACGTGGCTAAGGTGCCAGCCATATACACCAGAGCTGGTAGGTTTGAATCCATCCCGGGCCTGCCAAATAACAATGACAATTACAACCAAAAATAGCCAGGCATTGTGGTGGGTGCCTTCAGTCTCAGCTACTTGGGAGGCTGAGGCAAGAGAATCACTTAAGCCCAAGAATTTGAGGTTGCTGTGAGCTGTGATGCCCTTGCACTCTACCCAGAGCTACAGCTTGAGGATCTGTCTCAAAAAGAAAAAAAAAAAAAAAACCACAGTGACATATTTAGGGATAAAGAGTGCCTTGTGAAAGAAAAAAAAAAAGTATGTGAAAGTTTGTGTGCAAAGAGAAAAGGAAAGAACAGAGCAAATACAATAAAATGTTAATATCTGCAAATTCCAGGTAAAAGGTATGTTCTTGGGTTATTCTTAAAATTCTTCTATAAATCTCTTTTTATATTAATGACAAACTTTGCAAAGAGTATTCTAGCAAACAACAATATATGCAAATATTAGCATCATTCTAAAGATGTTAATATAGGATTTATTCCAAGAAGCGGAAAAAATGAATCAAAGAATATACACACTTTAGACCATGAGAGAAACTGACAAATTTTTTCTCCTTACCCATTATGTGCCACTTGGAAAATCACAAATAATATAAGAGATAATGTACTTCTTGACATTGTAACTGTACTTCTTGACACTGTAACTCTTTTGAATATAAGTCTAATAAGAAATAAGATATTGGGGTGGTGCCTGGGGCACAAAGGAGTAGGGCGCTGACCCCACATGCCGGAGGTGGTGGCTTCAAACCCAGCCCAGGCCAAAAAAACAAAAAAAAGAATGAGAAATTGGCTTGGTGCTTGTAGCTCAATGGTTAGGGTGCCAGCCACATGCACCAGGGCGGGTGGGTTCAAACCCAGCCTGGGCCTGCTAAGCAGCAATAACAACAACAACAACAAAAAAAAATCTGGGTGTTGTGGCAGGCACCTGTAGTCCCAGCTACTTGTGAGGCTGAGGCAAGAGACTGGCTTAAAACCAAGAGTTTGAGATTACTGTGAGCTGTGATGCTATGGCACTCTACCAAGGGCAACATAGTAAGATTCTATCTCAAAAAAACAAAAAAAGAGAGAGAGACAGAGAGGAGGAAGGAAGGAAGGGAGGGAGGGAGGGAGGGAGGGAGGGAAAAAAGAAAAGAAAAGAAGAAATGAGATATTATTGTTTGGGTTTGTATTCCTTTAATAGTAGTGAGGTTGAATATTTTTCATATATTTAATAACCCTTTAAATTTCATTCTCTTTAATGTACCTTTTCATAAACTTTGCCTTTTCAAGTGTCATTTTTTTTCCTTAATCATTTACAAGATTTATTGTGTTAAGGGCAGTAATCAGTGTGTAACTGGTTGTAAATGTTATTTCCACTAGTTACACTTTGTCTTTAAATTTTTTGCAGTTTTTTTTATAATTTTATGTAATCAAATTTTTTTCACATAGATTTAGGATTTTTTTTTTTTCTATTTCTAGATTTAGGATTTTGTATCAACCTTAGAAAAGTCTTATTCATCCTCAAGAACACAAAAATTTTCTCCTATGTTTTGTTTTCCTGGAACTTTTAAAAAAGTATTTAACATACAAATCCACCAAAGCTATTTTGCTTTCTAGACCATTATTAAAACCTACTTTGCCAAATGATAAACTGAGGCTGTATGAAAATTTTCTTTCATTCAAAACTTTTTTAAAGTTTTATACTAACAGAAGAGAAATTCAAAATACTAAACATAGTCTATGTGTAAAATAATTGTGTTACAGAATACTTCAAGGTACCTAGCTTGCTAAAAATTTATGATTGATTTGGATCCCAAGGACACATTTGATAGATTCTCCCCTATCCGAGTCTTACCCTAACAAATGACAGGATGTGTAGGGAAAAATGCTACCATCCTTCTCAAATAAGCTATCTTTTCCCGGAAATAATATCTTAGAGTAAATATCTGCCTGGAAAGAATCTAGTTGTTTTCTGCTCTGATGAGGCTGGCAGGCAGTGTCAGTCCCTTTGATCCCTTGAAAGCACATGGGCCTGTGGGCTGCCATCCTCTTGAAAGATCCTGTCATTCCCTGTCAATCCATATTAGGCAAGGAGGGTGTTTTGTAACGATTTATCTCCTTCAAGGTGATTTAGTTATTTTCTGCCGAGATTATGCTAGAGGATGTCATTACTTTTGTCCTGTCTGTCTCATTATTTTTATTGCTCAGAGAATGTTGTCGTTTATTTTCACTGATAATCCATCTCTCTGGGAAAAGATTATATTAATACTTTCATACTGAGTAAAAGCTTCCTTTTTACATTGAAGAACATAGAAATAAGATTTCTGCCTATGCTCTTTGCAAATGCTGTTACAAATAAGCAATAAACAACCCTACAAAAAATGATATTAAAAGTAGCAACCTGTTAGGAGCAGAATATTTTTAAAAAGAAGAGAGCAACTATATAAGCCTTCAATTAGATGCAATTGAATGCTTTGGATCTATTGATTAAGAAAATCACTTTTGGTTCAGCCATTGTTAGCAGAGTAACATAGAAGGTGTATATCACACTGTTGAAACTCTCTTCCCTAAAATAGAAACAATAAGGATACTGTGTCCTAATGTTGAGGTGAGGATTTATTTTGATAAATTCATGAAAGTATTTACATACTACTTGGTACATGCTAAGAACTCAAGGAACATTAACTATCTTCATCATTGCCATCAAATAAGATTCTAAAATACTGTATAATGTTCAATCTTGAATTGTCTATAATACACACATGCCCTTGAACTAGCCATTGACAAATACTAATGGAATTTCTCATTAATTTATGAACTATTATAACTATGATATCTGTGCAGTAATTACAGAGTGAAATACTTTTAATAATGTAGCTTTACTCAAGACAAGCCCCTCCACAAAATATTTTTTATTTTTGGACTATCAAATGATATTTTATCAAAATCATTTTGGATAGTATTTTGCCATAATTTCTTCTCTACATGAAGAGGTTTGGAATGGACTTGAAGTAAATAAAAACTTCTTTCCCACAGTGTCTTCTGTCTTTTTCTGGGCCACTTTGGAAAAGGTGGCTGCATGACATCTCCTTGATTCAGACCTGGAAAGTTCTTGACACCATCCCCAAATCTCTCATCCAGTGACTCCCTAACTCCTATTATTCCCCTTGTTGTCCAATTCCTCTGTTCTAATATTCCTCATCACACCATCTATCATTCAATTTAGAAAGATATTATCTTTACTCCTATGTTACTAGTGTTCCTCTTTTTTTTTTTCTTTTTTTTGCAGTTTTTGGCTAGGGCTGGGTTTAAACCTGCCACCTCTGGCATATGGGGCCAGTGCCTTACTCCTTTGAGCCACAGGCGCTGCCCTAGTGTTCCCCTTTTATATAATTTTGGAAAACAATCCAAGTTGCCACAAAATAGAAACTATATGATATGCATGTACGTGATTGAAGCTAAATACTGTAATAAGCTAGGTCAGTGTAACACAAAGTATAAGAAACAAAGAGAAAATAAATGTGACATGGGCACTTAAAGAGTTATAAAATTTTAATCTGACTTCTGTATCTAATCCTATCAGTAAAATTAGAATTATGGGACCAACATATTGAAAGTGTAACAAATAGTAGCTGTATTTACCACAGTCTGGTAACTTGTGATATCCTTGGAGACAATGGACGAACATTGAGTGCATAAAGATTCCGATGGATTGATTCTCTGGCAGTTGAACTGCCTTACTCAATGTTTGCTAATTAATGGACCGATAAAGAGGAGGCTCTCGAGAACAACGATTAAAATGTATACATGTTTTTTAATTTATTGATATGTGATTAAGATTCAGTGAAAGGAACTAATTTTAAGGGTTCTGTTAAGTTTTAACAAATGCATTCACCCATGTAACACCGCATACCCTCAAAATATAAAGCATTTGTATCTCTGGAGGAACTTCCCTGGGCCCATTTTCCTTCATTTTCTCTCACCCAGAAAGAAATACTGTCCTGATTCCTTCACATAGGTTAAGTTTCCTGGTCCAGAATTTCATATCAATGAAATTACATTATATTTAGTTTCTGGACCCCAGGATGATTCACTCAGCATAACTCTTTGGGGATTTCACTAATTAAGTTCTTTTTTGTTGAATAGTATTCCATCATATGAACATGCTAATTTATCCATTCTCCTATTTGTGGACAGGGACACCTGAGCAGTTTCCAGCTTTGTACTATTATCAATACAGCCATAATAAACATCCACCTATGAGATCATGTCTCTTGGATCAATGGCAGGAAAAACAAGGCTGGATCAAGTATGTTTAGCTCCGTAAGAAATTACAAAATTATTTTGAAAAGCAATTTATCATTTTTATTCCCACTATCATTACAGGAATTCTGCAAGCTCCTTATTCTTGACCTTATTTGGTATTGCAAGTTTTTAATAATTAAACCTTCTAAGTGTTGAGTATATCTGTGGTTTTAATTCATTTTCCTGATGTTTAATGATGTTGAGGACTTTTTAAATGTGCTTCTTGGCCAACTACATATTTTCTTCTGCTTATTTTTAATAGCAATATCTTTTGTTATTGGGTTATGAGTTATTTATATGATACAAGTTCTTTTTTAGGTACATATGTTGCAAATAATTCCTCCCAGTCTGTAAATTGTATATTCATATTTTAGTACTGCCTTTGAAAAAGGAGAGTTTTTCTAATGATCTTCAACTAATATCTTTTTTTCTTTTATGGTTAGTGCTTTCTGTGTCATCATCAAGGAATTTCTAACTAGGGAGAAAAAATGATTGACCAGAGACATTAGCTGCCAGCTTATCTCAGAAAGAAGGAAAAGTTTCTTTTTATTGTTGTTTGTTTGTTTTGAAACAGAGTCTCTGTCACCCTAGGTAGAGTGCCATAACATCATGGCTCACAGCAACCTCAAACTCTTGGGCTCAAGTGATCCTCTTGCCTCAGCCTCTCGAGTAGTTGGGATTGTAGGTTCTTCTGTTTATAGTATAGATGAAGTCTCATTCTTGTGCAGGCTGGTCTCAAGCTCCTAAGTACAGGCAATCCACTTGCCTCAGCCTCCCAGACTGTTAGGACTACAGGCATGAGCCACCATGCCCTGGCCAGGAAAAGTTTTAAATGAAAAAGCAAAAGCAAACAAATAAACACAAAAGAAAACATGGACCCAGGGGAAACATGCTAGAGCCTACCAGAGATTCTACCGAAAGAGGTTGCAGAATGAAACAAGGAGCAAAATATCAACAGAGGACAATCAGTGGGAGCCTTGGAGTCCAGCAAAAAGAGTAGTGGAGTGTTTTGTTTCCCCCTCCCTCATGTCTCTGGCAGTCAGCAGACTGTGAGCTATTGGAGTGCTGTCCTACCCCCACAAGCCCAAAAGCTGCTGCCACCAGTGAACTAAGGGGATAAAGCCAGTCACAGGTCCCCACAGCACCACTGCAGCCTATTCCTTCTAGCATAAGAGGTAAAATAAAGCAATAAGGCACTACCCAACAGGGTTAATGGAACACCATCCTACCTATTAATTCCAGCAGTCAAAGTGAATGATCTGAATGCTCCATTCAAGAGACATCGTCTGGCTAAATAGATGAAAAAATACAACCAAGTATGTTCCCTCTCCAGGAAACCATCTAACCCACAAGGACTCATACAGACTCAAGGTGAAGGGATGAGAAAAAATATTCCATTCACACAGAAGGCAAAAGGAAGCAGGTCTAGCCATTCTTATATCAGATAAAATTGACATGAAGTCAACAATGGTAAAGAAAGACAAAGATGATCATTACATAATGGTAATGGGAACAATTCAACAAGAAGTCATGGCAATCCTAAATCTTTATGCACCTGACACAGTAGTGCCTAGATTTATAAAGCAAATTCTACTAGATCTAAACAAAGAGATAAACAGAAGCATCATACTTGCTGGGCACTTACATACCCCAACAGAGCTTAATGGATTATCAAATCAGAAAATAAATAAACACTGGAATAAAACAGGACTCTAGAGTGGATGGGCCTAACAGACATTTATAGAACTTTTTACCTAAAACTACTAAGCATACATTCCTTACCTTAGCACATGGAACATTTTCCAAAACTGATCATATCTTAAACATAAAACATGTCTCCACAGATTCAAAAATTTAGAAATCATTTCATGTGTCTTCTCAGATCAGACCATAGTGGAATGAAACTAGAATCAACTCAAAGAAAAGTACTCAATTCTACATAAAGTCATCATAATTATATAACCTGCTCATGAAAGATTATTAGGGCAATAATAAAATTGAGATGGAAATCAAAAGATTCCTTCCACTGAATGACTGAATTCCTTCAACTGAAAGGGAATACAAGCTATCAAAATCTATGAGATTCAGCAAAAGTAGTACCTGGGAAAACTTTAAAAGACAGAACATTGAAAAATTAACATTATTAACATTGCTTCTAACATGTAGAAGAAATGGAACAAACCATCTCCCAAGCCTCCATCTGGAAGAAATAGAATTCCTGTACAGACCAATATGAGCAGCAAAATTAAATCAATAATAAAAAAAAATACTCCAACAAATAAAAGCCCAAGGTAAACTCACAAATTTTACCAGATCTACAAGGAAGAGCTGGTACCCATACTACAGAAATTATTCCACAATTTTGAGATGTAAGGAATCCTCCTGAACTCATTCTACTAGGACAATATCCCCTTGATACCAAAGCCAGGAAAGGACACAACAAAAAAAGAAAACTACAGACTTATATCCCTTATGAATATAGATACAAAAATCCTTAATAAAACACTGGCAAACAAAATTAAATAGCAAATCAAAACAATAACCCACCAGGACCAAGTCTGTTTCATCCCAGGGATGCAAGGATGGTTTAACATATGTTGAATCAATAAACGTGATTCGTCACATAAATAGAAGCAAAAACAAACACCATACGATCATCTCATAAAATGATATAAATGCATAAAAAGCATTAGACAAAACCCTGCATGCTCTAATGATAAAAACCCTCAAAAAGTTAGGCATAGAAATAATACATCTCACAATTATAAAAGCCATATATGACAAACACACAGCCAACATGATACTGATTAGAGAAAAATTAAAAGCATTTCCACTAAGAACTGGAAAAGACAAGGGTGTCCCCCTGACCACTTCTATTCAACATAGTGCTAGTAGTCCTACTGAGTCCTCAGGTAAAAGAAAATTGGGACAAGGAAGTCAAACTATCACTCTTCACTGATGACATGATCCTGTACCTAAAAAATCCCATAGACTACCCTAAGAGAGTCCTGAAATTGATGAATATATTCAGCAATATCTCAGGTAGAAAAATTAATGTACACAAATCAGTATCATTTCTATACAGTAATAGCAGTCAAGCTGAGAGCCAAATCAAAGACTCAATACTATTCACAGTATCTGCAAAGAGAATAAAATAGCTAGGAATATACTTAACCAAGGAGGTGGAATATGTCTACAAAGAGAATAATGAAACACTTGGGAAAGAAATTGCAGATGACACAAAAAAATGGAAAAGCATTTCATGCTCATGGATTATTATGTAATGTTCATCAACATTGTTAAAATTTTCATACTACCAAAAGTGATTTGTAGATTCAATGCAATCCCCATCCAAAAAAAAAAAAAAGTAATTTTTCAAAGATCTAGAAAAAATAATTCCATGCTTCATTTGGAATCAGAAAAGAGCCTGAATAGCTGAAGCAATCTGAAGCAAAAGAAAAAAAAAAAAATCTGGAGGCTCGGCGCCTATAGCTCAACCAGCTAAGGTGCCAGCCACGTATGCCTAAGGTGGCAGGTTCGAATCCCCAGCCCCGACCCGCCAAACAACAATGATGGCTGCAACCAAAAAAAATAGCCGGGCATTGTGACTGGCGCCTGTGGTCCCAGCTACTTGGGAGGCGGAGGCAGGAGTCTCGCTTGAGCCCAGGAGTTGGAGGTTGCTGTGAGCTGTAATGCCACGTCACTCTACCCTGGGGGACAGCTTGAGGCTCTGTCTCAAAAAAAAAAAAAAAAAATCTGGAGGCATCACATAACCAGACTTCAAACTATACTAAAAGGCTTTAATAATGAAAGCAACATGGTATTGGCATAAAAACAGAGCCATATACCAATGCAACAAAACAGAGAAATAGAGAACCCAGTTATAAAACCATCCACATACAGCTATCTGATCTTTGACAAAGCTGACAAAAATATACACTAGGGAAAAGAAGACTTAGTCTGTAAATGGTGCCCAGAAAATTGGATAGCTGCACGCCAAAGAATGAAACAGGATTCCTAGCTCTCACCACTCAAAAATATTAATTCAAAATGGATAAGATACTTATATATAAGGCATGAAACCATAAGAAATATCAGAAGAAAATACTGGAATAATTCTTCTAGATATCAGCCTATGCACAAAACTTATGACTAAGATCCCAATGGCAACCACAGCAACAACAAAAATAAATAAATTGGACATGATTAAATTAAAAAGCTCCTGCACAGGTAAGGAAAAATCAGTGGAGCAAATACACAATTTACATAATGGGAGAAATAATTTGTAAACAGTACATCAGATAAAGAGCTATTAAATAAAATCTACAAAACCTCAAACAAATCAGCCAGAAAAAAAAGATGAACTGCATCTATAAGCAAAAAAAAAGACATGAAAAGAAGCTTTTCAAAAGAAGATAGACAAAATGGCCAACCAACTCATAAAAAAATGCTCATCACTAATCATCAGAGCAATGCAAATGAAAACACAATTAGATGTCACCTTACCACAGTTAGCATGGCTTTTGATAAAAAGTCCAAAAGAAATAGATGCTGTCATTAATGCAGAGAGGAGGGAACTGTTGGTGGGACTGCAAATTTATACAACCTCTGTGGACAGCAATATGACGATTCCTCAGAGAAGTAAACATAGACTTAAGCCAAAAAAAAAAAATTCTACCAATACATTCTATCCAGTAATCCCACTACTGGGTATCTATCAAAAGGAAAAGAAGTTATTTTATGAAAAGATGCCACCTACACTCAAATGTTTATTGCAGCACAATTCACAATTGCCAAGATGAGGAAGAGATCCAAACACCCATCAATTTATGGGTGGATTAACAAAACGTGGCACAAGCAGACTCTGGAATCCTACTTGGCCATCAAATTGGATGAATTAATGCCTTTTGCAACAATTTGGATGAAACTGGAGACCATTATCCTCAGTGAAGTATCTAAGGCATGGAAGAACAAACCACACATGTATTCTCTATTAAATTGGAACTAACTGATGCGCACAGCTGTATTAAGGGAAGTTAAACTCAGTGGATATCAAACAAGGGGAAGTAGAGGAGGTAGGGCAAAAGCTTATCTAACAGGTATGATGAACACCTTATCTAACAGGTACGGGCACAGTCAATAGTCCTGACTCAAGCATTACAAAAGCAATCCATGTAACCAAAAATGTTTGTACCCCTGAAATAGTTTGAAATTTTAAGAATTGTGGGTTTCAAAAGAAAGTGATTTTCACTTTACCCAAAATTCCGAAGTTATTTTAGAACAAATTCTTCTAGAAGTAGAAGCTTTATTGGTTTAGTTTTTATGTATATGTCTACAAGCCCTCGTAAATTGATTTTTGTATATGATATGGGGTAAAGATAGGCACGCTCATTTTTACGTCATGGAGATATCCAAATATTTCTAGCTTGTTAGCCGAAAAAAAGTTTTCACTACAGAATTGCTTTGGTACTTTACTACCAACTCATTTGACCATACATATACTGAATTGGGGGCCTTTTATTCTTATTTATTTGTCTATATTTTAAACACACTGTTTTGATCACTGAATTTTTATACATATCTTGAAATCAAGAAATGTAAACCCTCCAACTTTTAAGATTATTTTAGCTATTCTAGTTTTTTTCGTTACTTTCCATATAAATTTTAGAATCAGCTTGTCAATTTTTCAATAACTCTTATAGCTATTTTTATTAAGATTTCTTTAAATACAGTGATGAAGAACATATTTTTCTTTAGGTCTACCTTAGCTGCTCTCAGCAGGGTTACGTCCAAGAACATAGTATGTATTTTTACTTAGGTCTGCCTCATCTGTTCTCAGCTATGTTCTATAGTTTTCAGTGCAGAGGTTCTGCCATCCTTTGTTAAATTTATTTCTGAGCATTTAATGTTTTTGGATGCTGCTGCAAAAGATGTTTTTTTTTGTTTTCTTTTTCAATAGTGCATTGCTATTATAGAGAAAAATAATTGATTCTTGTACACTGACTTTGAATTCTTAGCATATTAAACTTACTTATTTTTAGTCCATTTTAGAAATTCTTTAGGATTTTCTATACTAAATCATATTATCTGAAAATAGTTTTTATGTTCTTTCCAAACTTGAGTCTCTTTTTTTCCCCCCTCTCACTTCAAAGGGTAAAACTTCTATCTAGCACAAAGTTGATTAGAAGGGGAAGGAAAAGTTGTAATGTTTCAACACTAAGCAAGAAGCTTTTCATAAATGCCTTCTATCCTATGGATGATACTTTCATCTAGTTCTGGTTTTCTGTGAATTTTTATTATGAATAGGTGCTAAATTTTGCCAAATATCAATTCTGCATTTCTTACGATGGTTGTGAGTGTTTCTTCCTACTTTAATCTCTTACAAGGTAACCTAAATAACATTGATTTTTGAATATTAAAAGAACCTTGCATTTATGTACTAAATCCCATGATATATTGTAGTTTTAATGTATTACTTGATTTGATGTGCTAATTTTTGTTAAGGCTTCTTGCATCTATGCTTATGAGAGATAATTGGTTTGTAATTATTTTCCTGTAATGATTTTCTCTGGTTTTGATAATAGCATTATGCTGGCCTCAAAATAAATTGAGAATTGTCTTTTACTCCTCTATTTCTAAAAGAGTGTGTGTACATCTGATATAATTTCTTAATTAAATCTTTGATAGCACTCAGTAGTAAAGCCATTTGGGCTAGGACTTTTCCTTGTAGAAAGGTTTTTTTTTTTTTTTATTAAAAACTCAATTCTATAACAGATATAGGAAATATAACTTTTCTATTGCTGTGTCACAAATTATTTTTAAAAGTAAGCCCCTGAAAAAAAGATGAACGTTTATTAACTCACAGTTTCTGTGGGTCAGGAAACCTGGAGCCATTTAACTAGATGGTGAGGTTTCAGTGATCTGTCAGCTGAAGCTGCAGTCATCTGAAGACTTAGCTGGTGGAGAACCTACCTCAAGCTACTGTTAAGCAGTCAGTGAGGCCTGAGCAGGGCAGTCATAGACATGGTTTGGCCACATTAGGCCGGTTTGAGTGAGACTGACCTGAACCAGGCATCCTCAAACTACAGCCTGCAGGCCACATGCAGTCCCCCTAGGACATTTATCCAGCCTACCGGGTGTTTTTGCCACCGCTACCTGTCCTGCTTAGCAACCGACTTTTCCCAGGGTCCATAGTCTGGCCCTCCAACGGTCTGAGAGACAGTGAACTGGCCCCCTGTTTAAAAAGTTTGAGGACCCCTATGAGTATAGTCAAGACCTTGCAGGTGGTTTCCATTGAGCTAGAAGCTGATTAATGTCCTAGGGATTTTCTGATATGGTCACACAGATGTGGCCATACTGACCAGGCTATTTTGGAAAAAGAATTGATAAGACCCTGGGGAATTTCCAAGAAGCTCCTGGCACCCCTCAAAGTTGTGTATAATATCCACAAACTGCTTTCCATGGACTTTCAAGTCACTAGGATGGGGCCTGGCTTGCTGGACCAACCATTAGTAAAACTTTCTTTTATGTCAAAACTTCACTTACCCTTTTCAATTATTTCAGTGATTCCCTCCAGTCACCACCATGTTGCTCTAATACGCACTCACACGGGTTTTGGCAGACTTCAGTAACTTGCTGGTCTTAGACTGGCAACCTCAGTTTCTCTGCTGGTGAGCTTCTCGGTAGGCTCCCTGACTGTTCTCACAGTGTGGTTGCAAGTTGATTGCAAGTGTGGTTGCAAGAGTGATCTGAGAGAGAGTGAGCGCAGGAGCAACCAAGACAGAAACCTTAGTGTTTTCTGTAATAGAATCTCAGAAGTGGCAGATTTCTGTTGTCATCTTTTGATCACACAGGTCAATCCTAGTAAAACATGAAAGGGGACAACACGAGATATGAAGACCAGTATTGCTAAATACACAAATTTATACAATCTTAATCCAGTCTTAAGGAGTAGAAAGAAATATTTTTTAGAGCCAGGATGTATTGATGCCAATATCTGCATACATATTGGAAGTGCGTGTATTCGCTCCTTTCTGATATAAATGCATCTGTAATGAGAGCCATTGGCAAGAAATAGCCAACAAATATTGTTGAGTGTCTATCAAATATCAAAGAATAGTAGTTACAAATGGTTGAAAAATCTGAAAATAGGCATATTCTTTGACCTAAAATCCTAGGTTGAAAACCCTGAAAATAGGCATATTCTTTGACCTAATAATCCTGCCTTTAAGAATCTGCCCTGAGAAAATACCTCCGTGAAACCACAGTGTTCTGTGATGACAGTGTAGCTGTTTGCAAAGTAAGCTATGCAAAGAACTTACATGTACAAAAGTGGGGAACTCTTAAATGAAATTAGTATTTTGTATCTATTAAAATGATTTTCTAAAAGGATATTTATTGGTAAATCGTCTTTATTATTGATTTTTTTTTTTTTTTACAGAGTCTTACTTTGTCACCCTCAGTAGAGTGCCATAGCATCACAGCAACCTCCAACTCTTGGGCTTAGGCGATCTCTTGCCTCAGCCTCCCAAGTAGCTGGGACTACAGGTGTCTGCCACAACCCCCAGCTTTAATTTGTTGCAGTTTGGCCAGGCTGGGTTTGAACCCACCACCCTCAGTAAATGAGGCCAACGCCCTACTCACTGAGCTACAGGCACCGCCCATTTATTATTGATTTTAAATAAAACAAAAACAAGTCACAAAACTGAATTTTTACCATGTAATCCCATTGTAAGAAATATGCATGTATAAAAAGTCTAGATACAGTATTGTTACTCAAAATATTAAGTTATTCCAGAGTAGATATCGATTGTTTTAGCTTACCCAGGATCTATTTCTCCTTGTCCTAATAACAAGTCTCAGACTTTTCAGTTAGCCCTCTCTTATTTTCTGTCCACTTGTTAGCTGAAATTAACACAGACCCAAACCAATACTTGTATTCCCAGCTGCAAAGGGATGAGATTCAGAGTCAAGCCTCAGACATCTGTCTGAATTTTAGCCTAGAGTTAGAGTGGCCATGTTGCTGCTACCTGGAAGCCAGGTAGAAGGGTGGAAGGGGGAAACCTTATGACATCATTTAACCATGGGTCTCCAGCCAATCCCAAGTGTCCTCACTGCACTCGGACTCTCACACCTGTGCCAGGTCACGACTCCTCTCCCCACCACATACACCCCATGTTAATGGGCTCCACTTGGAGGCTTTTGTAGTGAATTAAGAAAAAGGTGTAGAAAGAAAGGAGGCAAGGAGGAGGAGGAAAACAAAGGAAGGGAGAAAGCATACTCTTCTTTTTAAATATGTCTATGTAAGAAATCATGGAAATCTATTTTAGACAAATAAATACAGATATAAGGGGACCATGCCATTGTCTTCAAATAGGTTAAGGATTCATCTATAGAAATACAAAAAGAAGTATTTTAGATTCGTTAGTATAAATTATAGAGAGGCTTATTGACTTCAGTATAAAGCCACATAGTTATTTTAATTTGATCTGGATAAAGTTAAGAAGATGGTATGACTTATAAAGTTATGAACCCCTTGTAACTGGGAGCGTTCAGAGATTTGATGACAATCATCAGAGTCTTAATCAGGAGATACATTCCTACCTTAAAAGAAAGGCACAGCCAAATGACAATTGACTTAGTTTTCCTAGGTAGATAACTGATTTGGGATCCCTGGGCTTTTATTTATTTTTTTATTTTTTAATGTGGTAAAATAGTCCTTACACTGCACACCTTTTAATATAACTCTAAAATGTCTGAAAGAGGATATTTTGAGAAAGCTTTACTCACAGTTTTGTAGCAAAAATAATTAGCTCCTGATCTTTTTGTTACTCAGAACAATTGGTAGTCAATGTATTAAATAAAAACAACCTACCAGGACAAACAGTTCCATTTTGAAAAATATTTAATAGAACCACTTTGGGTTACTGAGAAAAGAAAATTTCCCTTAGATAAAATGTGAAACATCATCTATTGACAAAATAAAAGCATTTTATATTTATCAACATGGGACTCCAGAATGTTTTTTATTAAAACATGAATATGACAAAGGAAAACAAATGAAAAATATTGATAAACCTCAAAACCATCAGAATTTAGGTAATAGAATAAAATCTCAGATTCTTGTGGAATAAATTGTACACATTTTTTTTTTTTTAGCATGTGGTCCAAACTGACCTTAGAGCATTTATTTTCTTTTTTTTTTTAAATCAAGTCATTTGTATATAGATCATGAATACATTTATGCCATTATGGGATTCAATGTGTTGATTATTTATACAAATTGGAGTGCTTACAGCCTACTAATTAACATAGTCTTCAGCTCATTTACCCAATTACCGTGTTAAGACATTAGTGTTCTACACCTGATAGATCCAACTTGTACTTGCAATATGCTCCATAGGTGTGGTCCCCCTATGAACCCTCCCTCTATTGACCTCCCTCCCTCCCTTCCTATCCCCTTCCCCCTCCCTCTTTCATCCTAGGCTATAGTTGTGATTCATCTTTCATATGAAAGTGTGAGTGATCATAAATTGGTTTCACAGTAGTACTGAGTACATTGGATATTTTTTTTCCATTCCTGAGATACATTATTAAGAAGAATATTTTCCAGCTCCATCCATGTAAACATAAAAGAGGTAAAGTCTCCATTTTTTTAATGCTGCATAGTATTCCATGGTATACATACACCATAATTTATTAATCCATTCATGGGTCAATGGGCACTCGGGCTTCTTCCTTGACTTGGCAATTATGAATTGAGTTGCAATGAACAATCTGGTGCATACATCTTTGTTGCCAAATGATTTTTGGTCTTTTGGATATACACCTAATAGAGGAATTGCAGGATCAAATGGCAGGTCTACATTTAGATCCCTGAGTATTCACCAAACTTCCTTCCAAAAGGAACGTACTAGCTTGCATTCCCAACAGCAGTGCAGAGTTGTTCACTTTTCTCTACATCCACGCCAATATCTGTAGTTTTGGGATTTTGTGATGTGGGCTACTCTAACTGGAGATAGATGGCATCTCAGAGTGGTTTTGGTTTGCATTTCTCTGATAATTAAAGATGATGAGCATTTTTTTATGTGTCTGTAGACCATGCTCCTAACTTCTTCAGAGAAGCTTCTGTTCATGTCTCTTGCCCACAATGAAATGGGATCACTTGTTTTTTTCTTATTAATACACATTGATGTTTATTACTTTAAGCAACAAAAGTTTTGTTTTGATGTATGGCTGCGTATAGGCACATTTGTCACTTTACTGCTTTATTAGGCACAGATGACAAAAATAATATTTTTAAATGCCATAATAAGCCACTCAATTATAATATGCTCATCTAAAAAGCCTTAAAGATCTACCCAATTATCTCTTTACTCAACTTATATTGATGCCCTCAGTCTGCTGAAGCACGTGTGCATTATCCAACATTAGCTTCCCACTGATGTATGTTTTGACAAGTCGCGTCTCCTGTTTTAATTTTTCAGCTTTCTTCCTTACTATCAGAGTCTCATTTGTCATTCTTCAATGCTGTTAATAAACTCTCTAGTAACCTTTTGCCTGGTACTGAATTTGCTGCTTTTTACCTGATGCTAGGTTTTTCCTCACAGCTTTAGTGAGGCATAGTTGACAAATAAAAATTAGGTGCATATGTTTAGGGTGTACAGCATGATGTTTTGACGTGTGTGTGTGTGTACATTGGGAAATGATTACCACAGTCAAGCTTAATAACATATCCATCATCTCACATCGTCCTAACCGTGTGTGTGTGTGTGTGTGTGTGTGTGTGTGTGTGTGTGTGTGTGTGGAGAACACATATGATCTATTGTTTCAGCAAATTTCAAATATACTACTGTATATTGTTCAGACTTTAACAGAAAGAAGTCTTACTATTTGGATATTATGCTAAGTGCAGTAAGCCAGGCCTGGATAGACAAACATTGCATGTCAGTTACATGTGGTATCTAAGGGAATTGAATCCATAGAAACAGTGAATAGAAAGATTGCAGGGGGCAGCGCCTCTGGCTCAAAAGAGTAAGGCACCAGCCCCATACGCCAGAGGTGGCGGGTTCAAACCCAGCCCCAGCCAGAAACTGCAAAAAAAAAAAAAAAAAAAGAAAGAAAGGAAGAAAAATTTAAAAAAAGAAAGAAAGATTGCCAGGTGGTAAGCCGTTGGGGAAATGAGGGGATTTTGATCAAATGGTACAAACTTTCAGTTATAAGAGAGGTAAGTTCTATAGATCTAATCTATATCATGGTAACTACCTGCTGCTGTTCTGAAAACTGGATAACTTAAGCAGAAAAAGAATACATAAGAAAGAGTGGTTCAAAATGGTACACTGAGTATGTAAGTGTACCTCTTCTTTATTGCAAGGGTACATGTCAAATCTATTAAGAGGGCTCGGCCCCCATAGCACAGCAGTTAAGGTGCTAGCCACATACACCGAGGCTGGCGGGTTTGAATCCAGTCTGGACAAGCTAAACAATAATGACAACTGCAGCAAAAATAGCTGGATGTGGTGGCCGGAGCCTATAGTCCCAGCTACTTGGGAGGCTGAGGTCAGAGAATCGCTTAAACCCAGGAGTTTGAGGTTCCTGTGATCTGTGACACCACAGCACGCTACCAAGGGTGACATAGAGAGATGCTGTCTCAAAAAAAAAAAAAAGAAAAAAAAAACCTCTATTAAGAGTAGAATATAAATGTCTTAATACAATAATTAAGTAAATGAGGTGAAGGCTATGGTAACCAGTTTGATGTAATCATTCCAAATTGTATATAAAATCAGCACATTGTGTACCCCATAAGGGCGTTAATATACACAGTTACGATTTAATAAAACAATTAAGATAAAAAATAAAATGAAAAAGAAAGAAAGATATGCTATCTATGTGCACTGCAAGAATGTAAGGCATTTTGTAATGAGTTTATCTAAAGTTAAAAATTCCTGATAGAGAAAAAACTGGAGTATCTTGGTTCATATGTTCTTCCCCACGATGCTGGAGCAGTGAGTGAGGATTTGTGATATAGAGACCTTTAGAACCTTGTGGTTTGTGGTAAGGTTAATTCCTAAAAGAAAGGTAAGATAGACAGACAAAAACAAAACATGTTCAAGATCCTGACACTGGCCACAGGGAGACCTGCTCACCACCATCCTTGTCATTTGTCAAATATTTAAAAAGTTGATTTGAAAAACAGAAACTGTCTTCTTTCCATTTAATAAGAGGAGAATTCACATTTTTATGTCAATATGCAAATAGCTTATAAGAACAAAAAAGTTTAGTTTATGCAAAGATTATATTATTAAACCCATAAAATGTCCCTTAATAGTTTTGAAGCTAAAATTATTCATAACTTTGGTTTTAGAAAATTCCAAATTATCATTGCTTCAAATATGGCTTCTCCACTATTCCCTCCCTTCTCTTCCTCTGGAACTTCTGTTAGAAATAGATTCTAAAGATCTATCTTCATATGTCCAATTACCTTTTCATATTTTAATCTAGTTTGTTTCTTCTGGGTTTTGTATTCAGACTATCCCTGTACACTAACTCTTTCGCTTTCTTTCTCTGGTGAGATGGCTTATGTGGCTGAATATCTGACTCCATTGACCTCTCAGCACCTGGGAGCTCAACCCAGGCGCTTTTTCAGGATGATTTCAGTGTTCCTAATAACAAGAACATAAATGACCCAACCCTTGTGTACTTTTGAAGTGTCCATTTCTATCACCTTTACTGGCAATCCATTAGCTAAGACAAACCATATGACCTGGGCCAGATCTAAGAAATAGAAAAGTGGTCTCCACCTTTTGATAGAAGGAGATGCAACGCATGTGTGGTAATCCTCAGTGATTTACCATGCCTAGCTAGAGTTCAACTTTTATATTTTGTATTGCAAGTATAGTCTTACAATTGTGATATCACTGGTTCTTTTTTCTCGTATGTGTATATTTAACACACATTTTGCTTCATGCCATTCTGTTCTTTATAATGACTATCATTCTGTCATTTTTTTCTTTGAAAGAATGAATTTATTTTAAAGTCCTTGTTGTATTATGTCATAAAATTGATTTCATCTGGGGTAAATTTATGTCCTGATTGTTTATTTTTCTTTTTTTTTTTTTTTTTGGCTGTCTTTTAAATTAAGTAAGTGCATGGAACATACTAAGCAGTATGTGCTACATATTAGTAGTATATGCTTATGATTAGGCCATTCCATACTTAGGTATTTACACAAATGAAAGTAATGGATTCATAACAAATGCTTGTGCATGAATATGTATGACAGATTGATTTGTACCAGCTCAAAATGGGACACAATCCAAACGTCCATCAACGGCTGAATGGATAAATCTTATAACATTTATATACACAATGAAATGCTACCTGGCAATAAAAAGAAATAAACTTTTTTTTTTTTTTGCTTTCTTGTATAATTTTTATTAGAGAAAATCTTATAAAAGCATACATAACCAAACCACAGTAAACTCACACAGTGTCATACCAAATCAATCTATTTACTGTTTTCTCACTGTTTAATCATGATTTCTGAAAAAAGAGTCACTCTTGGCCTGTTTCTTTTTCTCTGTCATCCTTGCTTGCTTCTTCCACTTCATCAGCTGCTTCGTGCACTTTGGGAAGTTTCCCACTCTTAGACTTGTCACCCTCCGTGATGAGACTCTTGTCAGGCATCATCTTGAAAAAGAGTTTGTACTAGTCAGCATTAAAGATGTTGTCATCTTTGAGGCCTCTAGCGAAGTCCAGGAACCTTTTCATAGACTTTTTCACAACTTCTACTGGAATTTTGTTGGATTTACCACACAAAACTTTCTGGGAGATCTTGTCTGAGTTCAAATTTCTCAAGCCAATCACTTGATACTTGGAAATCTGCTCCCCTGAATTCCTGGGCAAATGTTTTAGCAGCTTCTAGGATCATCAGCATTAACTACCTGCTTCACTGACTTCATCAAGGCGAGTTTTCCCTGTTTTCCATTGTAGGTCTCCACTTTACCACACTTCCTCTTACCTTATCTCTCCAAGTACTCATGTTTACATTTTTGGATGTTGCTAACACCAAAATATTCTGCTATCTTTCTTGGCTGCTACTTTTTAGAAAATGTAGAAGCTCAACATTTCCCTTCAGTGTCAGCCCTTTGAGTTCTTTCCTTGGGCCATGATGTCTCACCTAACTGTAAAATTTTTCAGTAATTGGCTCAGTGCCCATGCACAGTGTTTATGGTACCAGTCTCATACACTGAAGTTGGCAGGTTCAAACTCTGCCTGGGCCAGCTAACCAACAATGACAACTGCAACAAAAAATAGCCAGGCATTATGGCAGGCACTTGTTGTCCCAAGCTACTTGGAAGGCTGAGGCAAGCAAATTGCTTGAGCTGAAGAGTTTAAAGTTGCTGTGAGCTGTGATGTCACAGCACTCTACCAAAGGCAACTTAGTGAGACTCTATCTCAAAAAAAAAAAATTTTTTTTTCAGTAATTATAGGATGTACCTACAATTCAGACCAGTCTTTTACATTGAAACAATCTTCCCCAACATGTAATAAACAATAGGATGTTAGGCCTAATGCAACATATGGTAATAATAAAACATGAAAAAAGAACTTATTTATACTAAAGAAAACATAATAAAACTAAGAGGCAAAGCCTACACCTTCTACTCCTTGATGTACAGTGGAATCAACTACTCAAGTTATAGGGGGTAAATCAATATTGTGTATCACAGTCAAAGTGGTCAAGATACCACTTAGAGAGATGGTCAATATGTAGAGGTCAGTCTTCCATTGAGTACATGTTGTATACATCCAGTCTATGAAAAGTAGATCAACTGAAGAAGGCGGTCAATGTAAGGAGGTGGTCGACTATGGAGGTTCTACATTTCCTGGCTCCTGAGGTGACCTAGCTTTCTCTTTACTGCCTGTGTAGGTCACAGTGCAGCGGAGGCTGTGGTGGAGCCACTGAAGCCTTTCAGCAAAGCAGAGACGGAAACCCCCAAAAGTAATGAATTATTAATACACACTACGGCATGAATGAATCTTGAAATAATCATGCTGAGTGAAAGAAACTAAACAAAAATGATACACCCTATATGATCCATCAATAAACATTGTAGAAAATGCAAACTATAGAGACAAAAGTTTATAAATGGTTGTCTGGGATGGGTATGAGAGACAGAAAAGGGGAGAAAGGAGAGATTGTAACTTTGGCAGACAATGAATATCTTCACTATGGTGATGGTTTCACAGTTTACATCAAAACTTATCCAATGCTACACTTTACATATACCCAGTTTATTGTATGTCAATTATGCCTCAATAAAGCAATTTTAAAAATTAATTTGATATGATTATATACTTCTCAGCTGGTTTAACTTGAGCATATCAATTTCACTTAAAACACAATTATAATGTTGACAAAAATATTAATCGCAATGTTTATTTGGCACTTTGCCAAGTCAGTTATTTTGTTAAGCATTTTATTTAAGTTATCTCATCTCAATAAATTTATCAATTAGGTACTACTAATAATTCCAGTTGGAGGTGTCAACCTCTTTATTTTCTCTGCTACACATTGGAAGAATAAAAGTTGCCCTGAGCCATACATTAAATACACAAACACCAACATAAGCTAATCAGCACAAAAATGCTTTGTATTTGCTTTCCGAATACTTTTTGTGATGTACCAAACCACTAATAAGCAAATAAAGTCCTTATAAAATCAATATGTGGCCCAGGAGGCCACAGGCTGGACACCACTGATTGATAAACTGAGGCTTCAAAAGATTAAGTAACTTGACCAATAGGCAACACGTGGTAAGTAGGAGAAATGGAAACTGAATCATGTGTTGTGGCTCTAGAGCCCAAGCTCTTAACATTACCCCATGCGGGATAGAAAAGGACAATTTGCCCTACTCTTGCTCAATTTCCTAGTCTTGTCCTTTAAAATTGTCCTTCCTTTCAAATCTCCCCAACTCTCATTTTTATCTTTTCCTCCTGGAAAAAGCTGTCACTGTGAGAATCAAGAACGAGCACTACTGACTCAGCACCTGTGGCTCAAGTGGCTAAGGCGCCAGCCACATACACCTGAGCTGGCGGGTTTGAATCCAGCCTGTGCCTGCCAAACAACAATGATGGCTGCAACCAAAAAAAAAAAAAAAATAGTCAAGCATTGTGGTGGGCACCTGTAGTTCCAGCTACTTGGGAGATGGAGGCAGGAGAATCACTTGAGCCCAGGAGTTAGAGGTTGCTGTGATGCCAAGCACTCTACCCAGGGTGACAGCTTGAGGCTTTGTCTCGAAAAGAAAAAAGAAAAGAAAAGAAAAGAAAAGAAAAGAAAAGAAAAGAAAAGAAAAGAAAAGAAAAGAAAAGAAAAAAGAAAGAGCACTACCTTCTGACTATACTTCACCAGTTCACATATGCCAGAAAGAATTATGAAAGACTGAGCTGGTCATGATGGCTTGCCCCTGTAGTCCTAGCACTCTGGGTGGTCAAAGCAGGAGAATTGCTTGGCCTCAGGAGTTCAAGACCAGCCTGAACAAGAGCAAGATCCATCTTTACTAAAAATAGAAAAACTAGCCAGATGTTGTGGCAGGTGCCTGTAGTCTCAGCTACTCAGGAAGCTGAGGCAGGAGGATTGCTTGAGCCCAGGAGTTTGAATTATCTGCGGGCTAGGCTGACACCAGGGCACTCTATTCTTGGGCAACAGAGTGAGACTCTGTCTCAACAAAATAAAATACTTTAAAGCTATGATGTGTCCTGGCTAATTCATACATCTAGTGATCACCTTTGTTTGTCTTTGGGCTATTTCATAACTTTTTTTAGAGACAGAAATTAACTTGTAGAAAACTGATAAAAATAATTCCTGTCCATAGACATGCACATTGTGTCTGATGGAATGCAAGCAGTCCATTTCCCTATGGACAATGACTTTTTTTTTGTCAATTGTCTATCCATTCATATATTCATCTTAGCATTCCTCTTCTGACTATAAGTTGCCTATTGAACTGGTTATAACATCTATAATCAATTGGTTATAGATTTTATAATATATAACATCTATGGATGTCCCCTTATCAATTAATGCGTTAAATAAAATCTTCACATGCATTCATTTTGTATTTGTACCAGTGTTGTGATTTTATCCTTTTTAAAAAATCTATTAGCACATATAGTATAATTTAAAATAATTTTTAAAAATATGGTACCTAACAGAAAGGCTTACTGAATTTAGTGAAGTCTTCCTAATCCTGTGTAAGCATGAAATTTCCTTAGATATATTTTTTCAACGATTATGAGCATTTCAGTTGTAATATATGACAATTATGAACACTTTCTATTGATCTAATTAAGCAAGTTTAATATTGGGAAGTCAAAAAAAAGGGACAAGATGTAAAATAGAGGTAGACAAGTAAAAAGATGACTTCTTTTTTCTTTTCCAAAAGGCGTGCAAAATTTAAAAGAGCAGAAAGAAAAGCAAATGCAGGTCTTAGGACTGCTTTCTTCTGACATCTGGAAAGAAAAAGGACGGAAGCCAAATACATGTTTTTTGGCTTGAAATTATCATAGAAAGAGCTAAGGCCTTATAAAACCAAGAGTTTGGAAAGGGAATAATAAATACCTGCTTTATGATGATGAGTATATTGAATGCAGATGACTCAAGGCTTTTTCCAGTTCAAGTATCCAAGTTTTTCTTTGTACTTTCATTAGTACTGTGAGATGGTAAAACAGAGGAAGTGGGTTGACCAAGATGTAGGATACTGGAGTATGGTATTAAACAACTTTGGACATAGTGAACCAGAAAAGCATTGATGTCTATATAACTGAACAAAAATACCCCTGTTTTTTCAGGTTATGTGCCATAAAATAAAATGAATTCATGGGTATCAAAACTCAAAAGGGGGAAAATTCTGAAAGTTTTCCATATTAAAAGGAAGTAAATGGTCATTAAATATAAATATGCTATTACAATTTAAAGTACATGAAGTATCATTGATGCTGGCCTTATGAATAAATTTGTTTTATCTGAAATGTTATTTAAAATATTAAACATCCTTAAGGCATGGCAAGAGCTCTCTGGAAGGCTGCAGGGCCCAGCTGGAGCAAGGTTTTGGAGGACCCTTTCTGTCCCTTGACTCATCCCTTGTGGGATTGTGGGAATTCAGTGAACCTCGGAGGAGTAAGTAGGACAACTAGAGCAAAGGTCTGGCACTTGGAAGGCTTGGGGAAGTGGCTATTTACAAATTGCTTGGAAATATTTCCCTATTTTAAATAAAGCACATTCTTTTATAAATACTTAGTGCTATTTGCCAAAGCAATCAACGGACAGAGGATTTACAAGAGAATTAGTTACTGTATGAGTTAGGAATGTATATAACTGTGAATAATAGAAAACCCCACCATCATGGCTTACACAGAAGGTTTTTATTATGTCATTAGAAAAAAAAGACAAAATGTGAGCAGTCCAGGGCTCAGGCAGCTGCACTGTAACGTTATCATAGACCCAGGTTTCTCCATCCTTGTCTTCCACCACCCAGCCAGCCTCACGCTGGTAGCCTCATGGTCATAAGGACAGTTCTAGCTTTCATACGTCATCCCTAAGTTTCAGGAAAGAAAATGATGGAAGGAGTAGTTATGTGTCTTAGGAGATCTAACATGCTTGACACACCCACAGCAAACTTCCACTGCCTCTTTAGCAGAATTTCATCATATTACTTATCCTAGGTCCCAGGTAGCATCAGGAGGTCAGGTTTTTGGTTTGTTTTTTTTTTTTTTTACAGAAACTCAAGCTATCCCCCTGGGTAGAGTACTATGACATCACAGCTCACAGCAACCTCCAACTCCTGGGCTCAAGTGAGTCTCCTGCCTCAGCCTCCCAAGTAGCTGGGACTACAGGTGCCCACCACAATGCTTGGCTATTTTTTGGTTGCAGCCGTCATTGTTGTTTGGCGGCCCAGGGTGGACTCGAACCTGCCACCTTAGGTGTATGTGGCTGGCGCCTTAGCCGCTTGAGCCACAGGCGCCGAGCCAGAAGTTAGGTTTTTTTAATGGTGTACTTTCTTGTTTTGAAGAAAATAAGAATCTGTTACTAATGATGAAGGGGAAAATAAATATTGCTTGGGTAAAAAAAAAAAAAAATCAGTGTTTACGTACTACGGATCAATGTTTGTGTCCCCCTAGAATACGTATGCTGAAAACTAATCTCAGTGTGATTGTATTTGGCAGTAATTAGGTTATGAGGATGGAGCTCTCATGAATGAGATTAGTTGCTATATAAGAAAAGGCCAGAGAGCTAGCTTGCTGTCTTCCTACCACACAAGGATACAAGAAGAAGGCAGTCAGCAACCCAGAAGCCTGACCATGCTGGCATCTTGGACTTCCAGCCCCAGACCCGTGAGAAACAGACTCAAGCAGTCTGTGATACTTACTTATAGAAGCCCCACAGTCATCTAAAACTCCAGCAAAATTAGAATCAACTCTATCAATAAATTCTTAACATTTAGGAAAAAGTCTTCAAACAGTAAAGTGCAGTCCACTGTGCCAGGGATTTTAAAATATATGTCATTCAGCAAATTTCATATTTAAATTTCACATCTGTAAAAATGTATATAATCACAACCTCATGTCTAAGTGGAAACCAATGTATTACTTGCAACCCATTTCCAAATATGTATAACTAATAGAATTTCTAAGCCAGAATTTCCCATCCATGCAAAAAAATCTCCTTCTCGTAGATGATCGCATACGAGCTGTTTGAGAACATAAGATTAAATTTAGTAGCATTTGAAGAGAGAGGGCATAATTTAAAATTTTTATAGCTTAGATGAGGCAATCAAATACCAGGCAATTTTGAACTTAAATTTTATTTTCAGCACTACCTGCCACTTGGAGGAGGTTATTTTTTGCTTTTCCTCATTCTACTTCTTTTCTAAGGCTATCTTCATCTTCTCTTTAATTTTGTTTGACTTAGTTTTTTTCTTCTATTCAGAGCATATTTTTTTACAAGCGCAGTAGAAAGGTTTCTAACCAATTTCCCAACATTATATGCTTAGATTCTAGAAAATGTCCTCCTTTGTCTGCAAAAAGACTCGTCATAGGTTCGAATGTAGCAAAGGCAATACGTTAAGTTATACTACCAATTTAAAAAGATCTGTGATAAAATAATATGTAAGAGTTCATTGGAGAATAACCCTTCCATATAATGTTTGATGAAATAACATGTGAGAGTTCAATGGAGAATAGCCCTTGCATCTAATGTTTGGATATTATCTTATTTAGTCTGAATCCAAATTCCAGAAGATAATTATTCTCAGAATAGCTTCCTCTTTGCAACCATTGCTAATGCTGAATCCTCTCTTCTCAGTGAAGCAGAATGTGGAAGGGAATCAGGTAGAGGTTAATAGACACAGCTGAGATGCTGATGTGTCAATATTGCACAAGGATATAATGCCTCAAACAAAAACAACACAGTTCTCTGAAGAAAAAACAATCAAGGATAATAAGAATCCCATTTCTAGGATTCTATATTTACGCTCTGTGTATATACAACTCACATTTACTCAGTGTAAACAGACTCAAATACTTATCACATAGGTGTAAGTATGTCACTAATGATCAATGTATAATAGAATTGATGTCTTTTCCTTCTTCCTTTCTCAAACCCCAGACAAAGGCCCGTTTGACTTTGATTGGACCTAGTGAGACACCAATATCTAATCAGAATCAGAGATAGGCCAGAATTTGGTGACCTTATATAAAGTCATATCCTGCTAATGAAAGTATACATTGGATTAACTGTTAGAAAGATCATTTGATATCAAGAGTCTTAAAAAGGCACAGAAATTTAACTTTGTGCTCATAACTAATCAACATTTTTGGATTAAAGTAGCTTTATTTAG
The DNA here is from genome assembly GCA_963575145.1 of Galago senegalensis. Taxonomy (NCBI): domain Eukaryota; kingdom Metazoa; phylum Chordata; class Mammalia; order Primates; family Galagidae; genus Galago; species Galago senegalensis. The sequence goes on from CAUYTI010078279.1 coordinate 42,129, forward strand.
AGAGATGTTTATCACAGCATAATTTTAAATTTTGAAAAATGGGAAAAAAAATTATTAAGTCATTGGGACAGAAAACAAAAGATAGGGTGTTATAGAGAACACAGTTAAGTAAAATAAATAAATACATAGGTCCTGGGGCAGTGGCTCAGTGAGTAGGGCACCAGCCCCATATACTGAGGGTGGCAGGTTTGAACCCGGCCCCATCCAAACTGCAACAAAAAATAGCCGGGAATTGTGGCGGGTACCTGTAGTCTCATGAGGCTAAGGCAAGAGAATTGCCTAAGCCCAAGAGCTGGAGATTGCTCTGAGCTGTGACACCATGGCACTCTACCAAGGGTGACAAAATTGAGACTCTGTCTCTAAAAAAAAAAAAATACATAGGTGATAACAACAGAGTTTAAAATAGCATATATGGTATGACCTGAATTTCAAAAAACTTATTCACACAATAAGACCCCAACATAGAAAATTACTCAAAAGAAATTCTACTTCCAAGCAAATCTTGTACATATATCTGATTAATTCCTTTGAATAAGTTCCAAGACATAGAGATGAAGTATGAGGTATGTTGCTATTTTTAAAGTGTTTTACATCATATTTTCAAATGGTTATCCAGAAATGTTATGTAAATTTACATAGTTTTATTATAGGCAAACTAATTTCTATGTATATGTACCTGGCTTATCAGGACTTTACATTTTTTTATTGTCCTATCCACCGTAAATGTGAATGTTTTAAAAATTTTTTTAAAAATACTTATGTGCATAAGAAAAATGACTATGAATATATAGTATTAGAAATCCAGACCAAATAAAGTAGAATACCCTCAGGCTCAACAGTGATGTTGAGGGTTTCTTAGAACCAACACAGGACCCTCATATCAACCAAAGATCTGTCTGTCATCCTTTCTTTAACTAACTGGTAGGTGTGTCTGCTTAAATGTTTATCATCTCACATTAAAAGTGCCAAAAATGGGGCTGCAAACCTAGCTCCTCTATTTCCTCGCTTCCCTCAGTGGTACGATCTTTCTCCCACCCTTGCAACTGTGGTGACATCTGTGATTTCTCTTTTCTTGCATGCCTCATCCAGTCACCAATTCATAAGATTTCCTGAACCCGTCCTCTGTCCTTTCTTTTCCAGTCCTATAGCTCCCACCCCAGTACAGGTTTTTCTTGGCTCTTTTATTCACCAGATATGTACTGAGCACATACTCTACAAAAGGCATTATGCTGCGGGGATGATAGGTGTCCTCGTGCTGTCTCCCCTTTACAGAATTCGTAGTGCGACAAGGCAGACAGAGAATAAATGACAGCCTCTGCCCGCAGGGTAGAGCCTCTTCAATCGCTATTACCGCTACAAGTAGCTTTTTAAAAGACCCATTGAAACACATTAGTTTCCTGAAAAAAATAAAACAGCACAACACAACAACAGCAAAAAAAAATCATCACTGAGTGGCTTGCCACTATCAATAGACTCCTTTGGCTTTGGTGTGGGTTAAAAGGTAATACCCTCCTCCAAAAAATTCATAAGTTACAATCACAAATCACTACCCAAAAATGACCATATGTGGAAATAGTGTTGTTGTAGATCTAATTAGTGAAGATTGGGTCATACTGGATTGGGAGGGAGGAAGTTAATCCGCTATGACTGGTGCCCTTCTAAAACGGAAAGATTTGGAGACACACCATACACACATACCACACATGCACACACACACACACCACAAACACACACCACACATATACACCACACACACCACACATGCACACACAAACACCACGCACCACATATACACCACACACACCACACATGCACACACACACCACAAACACCACACGGTACACATGCACACACATACCACAAACACCACACACACACCACATATATACCACACATGCACACACATACACACCACACACATACCACACACACACCACACACACACATGGAGGATGAAGATTAGAGTTATGTTGCCACAGCCAAGAAGCTACTAGAAGAGAGTAAAAACCTGGAACAGATCTTTCATTCCCAACAGATCTTTCATTCTCTGCCCATCACAATATTCCATCCTCAAGGGTCTTAGGGCTTTAGAGAACTAAAAATAGGCCTCCATTAAAAAAAATATTAGAAATTTAGGCCTGAAATATATATGTAGTAAAGGGTATTCAATTTAGAAGCCCACAATTTAAGAAAGGATACAAGAAATAATGGATATGTGGCTTTCCTATATAGGTCGAGTTCTGCTATGAAATATGAATGAAGAAAACATGGCTCATAACATAAACAGCTTCTAAACAGTTTGAAGACTTCTGCATCCATAATTCAGACATGGATGGTAATATATTTTTTTGCTGGTTTTTTAAGCTATAAGAGTACAAAATTTTATCTTCCTAACTAAATCAATATGTATCCGTTAAAACACAAAAGAAGTTGAAGGTTAAATTTTCATGGTAACACAAATTAACTGTTAGTTTATTTTAAGGAATCATACTGAACCAGCTAGATACATATGTTAGTGTGTAAGTAGAGTATAGTTAATTCAATAATTAAAAGAATATTATTTCTCCTTTTTTAAAGAAGTCAAATAATGTTAATAGCAATAGAGTAGACAACGTCTACAGCAAATAATTCTTTTCATTTGTACATTTTGGTGGTGAGGAATTGGAATTATGTGAAGTACTAGAGAATTGATCTGATAATATTCAGAAGAAAGCATATACTATAACAACTTTATTATTTATTTATTTATTTATTTATTTATTTATTTATTTATTTTGAGATAGAGTCTCACACTGTCACCCTGGCTAGAATGCCATGGCATTATCACAGCTCACAGCAACCTCAAACTCTTGGGCTCAAGTGATCCTGGTGTCTCAGCCTCCCAAGTAGCTGAGACTACAGGCACCTGCCACAACGCCCAGGTAGTTGTTCTGTTTTTAGTAGAACTGTGGTATTGCTCTTGCTCAGGCTCCTGAGTTCAGGCAATGCACCTACCCATACCTCCCAGAGTTCTAGGATTACAGTTGTGAGCCACCACATCTGGCCTGTAGCAATTTTAATGATCATAGATGGATTGTGCCTACAAAATGTTGTTTTAAAACCCACCTCTACACAATAAGAATTCATTTTAAACATTGAGTTTAGGCATTATTTTAAGGGCTTTCTTCTTCATTATTTGTTTTAATCACCTAAATTGCTGTACAATTTTACCTGTAATATTATTCTCTTTTGTTCTGTTTACATCTGAAATAAAGAGAATATGGTTTTGGTCTGTAGCCTGTAAGATGGGCCCTTGTGATCCTCACCTTCTGATATTCACACACTGTACATCTCTTCTGGCCTCAGGGGCTCAAGTCTACCAAATATAATATGATGGAAGTAATGTTATATCCCTTTTGATAGTAAGTTATAAAAAGAGTGCAGCTTCTATCTTAGGCATTCTAGCTCACCCTCTCTTGTTCTTTCTTGAATCTTGTTCTCTCTTGAATTGATCTTAGGAAAGCCAGCTACCATATTGTAAGCAGTCCTATGAAAAAGTACAAGAGAATGATCTTGGATATTGATCTTCTGGAGCTTGCCAACAGCCACGTGACTGAGCTCAAAAGTAGATACTTCAGATGAGACTACAGATGGGGCTGACAGCTGTACTGCAACCTCATGAGTGACCTTGAGACAGAATCATTCAGCTAAGTCACTCCCAGATTCCTGGCCCACAGAATCAATAAATATTTGTTGTTTCCACATACAAGTTTTAGGGTAATTTGTTGCACAATAGTAAATAACTATTACACTATTGGGAGCTTTGTAGTACATCAGTTTTCCTTCTGTCTTGAAACTTGCCCAGTCATACTTTGGGGATTGGGAGTGGGGCTGCTAACTATGTAAAGCTCACCCTTCCATGGAGAAATACATCATAAACATGTCTTATTTTCAGTAGAGATTGCTATAATCAACCTGAGTAGACTGCAATACCTCATTGTGCTTCATGTGCAGTGTATAAATTTATTTGAGATCTTATGGAAATCTTGGTAATATAAATAAAAAAAAACAAGAAAAAGTGAAAGCCCAGTAATTTAGTATTTACTAGGTAAAATAGCCATGCCACTATGCTTCGATGCCTGTATCTTAAAATATCAAGAACCTCCATATGTTTGGAATATATTGTGTGGGTTGTTCACTCTTTCATTCATTCAATTTCTCACTCATATTTTTAGAAAGCATCTGTTGAGTCCCTATTATGAGCAAGTTATTATCCCAGGCAACAGGGATGCAGAACAGAATACAGGTAGTCCTCAGGTTATGGATGATATCATTATTCCCATAATGATAATTTATCATTAAATAATTCTATTAACCCTTCAGGAACTAGTTTCTTCTGCACATGTAAAGAAACCCATATGGTAGAGAGGGAGAAGATGGCGGCCAGGTAACAGCTTCTTTGCAACAGGGCACAGTGAGATTGGGAAGAGAAGACTATAGGCATCTCTGGCTTGTGGGTTCTGCCCAGAAACATCCCTTTAGGGATGCCGGGAGACAGTGAGAGACTTTGGGACCCCAGCAGGAGGACAAAAGCAATGGAGAGATGGCAAGTGGTTGCATTGGTTCTGTCTGAGGCTGTGGCTGCCACAGCTGTAATACAACAGCAGCGAGATTACAAACAGGGTAGGCCTTCCCTGTAGGCTGTTTTGTTATTTTGGACTTTGCCACTTGGCTGAACTACCTTGGGAGAACTTGGATGAGAGTGTGGATGACTTTAAGTGTTGTCTAGGGCCCCAGACTGAGCTGCTGAGCTGGAACAGAGCTAATATTGTTTGGCTGTGGGCTGCGCCCACACAGCCCTTGAGGGAGAACTGCCCCTGCAGGCTCCACCCTCAGGGTCACAGAGTGAGGCTCAGGCTGGGAGACCTTGGGCTCAAGTACGGGACCAGGGTGCTGGGGAAGAGCCGCACTTTCAGTGTTTGGCAGTAGCAGGGTTGCCTTGCAGCCTCAGCCCTGAGGGGCATAGAGTGAGACCGCTTTGGGCACACTGGATAAGTGGGCAGCCACTTCAGGAGAGATCCCAGTGACAAGTGTTTTCCTGGGAAAGATTCTGCTTAGCCAAGGTTAACATTTAAAGTGTCTTTTAAGTGGATTGAGGAAAGATTTGGGCTCTCAACCCTGTGGAGTTTGAGAAACCAGCAGAGGCCTCCAGTCTCCATCTCATAGCTGTATCAGCATTGTGATTAACATTTCATACTCAAGAAGATCACCTGTTGCCCAGACAATAGTCAGCAAGATATATATATATATATACTGCTTTGTTTGGGGGTTTTGTTTTGTTTTGTATTTATTTCAAAATTTTCCCTCAATATTTGTTTTCTTTTCTTTCTTCATTTTTCTAGTTTAAATATAATTTTCCATTGTTGCCTTCTTTAATCATAAGAACTTCATTTTTGCTAGTGTTTCTGCCCCTATTGGTTTTCCCCCCAATTTTATTCCATAAGGTTTTCTGTTTGTTTGGTTTGATTTGTAGTATTTTTGTCTTTCCTCTTTATTTGGTAAAGTTGTGGTACTGTGTCTGAACAGGCTGGCAAAGAGCTGCTGACCTCAAGGGAACCACCTAAACCAGCACCCCCAGAGGTTGGGAGTTTTTAAGGTTGGGTCAAAGTACCCTGCTGTATACCTTTATTACTCCTATACCTTTATTACTCCTGTCTCCCTCTTTCTGTGCCTCTCTTCTTTTTGTCAATATTCCCCTTTACTCACCCCCTCTCCTTTCTCTTTTTTCTTTCTTTTTTTAAAATCTTTTTTCCCTTCTTGCTCTCCAATCTTCTCATTCTTTTGGTCCTGTGACAAAAGGACTCGTTGAACCCTTAGGCCAGAGGCACGGTAATTTAAAGAACAAGAGGAAGTGAAAGGAAAATTAGGGCAAGGAAGCAGAGAAAAGAAAACACTCATGAGGAAGAATCAGCAGAAAATCCTGGCAACATGAAAAACCAGTCCAGAGCAACCTCCCTAAGGGACCATGAGGTAGCTACTGCAGAGGATTCTATCTATGAAGAGATGTTAGAAATGACAGAAGAGGAATTTAAAATACAGATGATGAAAACAATAAAGGTAATTGCTGACAAAGTGGAAAATAACCAAAAGTAAATCCAAAAACAGAATCAAATAATTGATGGGGTGGTGCCTGTGGCTCATCCAGTAGGGTGCTGCCCCATATCTCAAAGGTGGAGGGTTCAAACCTGGCCCTGGCCAAACTGCAACAAAAAATAGCCGGGCATTGTGTGAAGCACCTGTAGTTTCAGCTACTAGGGAGGCTGAGGCAGGAGAATTACCTAAGCCCAAGAGCTATAAGTTGCTGGGAGCTGTGATGCCACAGCACTCCACCAAGGGCAACAAAGTAAGACTCTGTCTCAAAAAAAAAAAAAAAAAGAAGAAGAAGAAGAGAAAAAAAGAAGAGATGAATGATATGAAGAATATAGAGGATACAACAGAGATAAAGGAACTGAAGCAGTCAATTAGGGAACTTAAAGATGCGATAGAAAGTATCAACAACACATTAGACCATGCAGAAGAAAGAATCTCAGAGGTAGAGGACAAAGCTCTTGAGATATCTCAGATAGTTAAAAAGGGAGAAAAGAAGAGAGAGAAAGCAGAACATTCACTGACAAAATTATGGGACTTGATGAAGCATTCAAACATACAAATTATAGGTGTGCCAGAAGGGGAAGAAGAATGCCCCAGGGGAATGGAAACCATACTAGAGAATATTATAAATGAAAATTTCCCAAGTATCACCAAAGATTCTGACACACTCCTTTCAAAGTGATATCAGATCCCGGGTTGCCTCAAATCTAATAGAGCTTCTCCATGACACATTATCACGAACCCGTCCAAAGTTAAGACAAAAGAAAAGATTCTTCAACCTGCCAGGAGTAAGCACCAACTGACCTATAGGGGCAAATCCATCAGGGTGACTGCAGACTTCTCTAATGAAACTTTTCAAGCCAGAAGACAATGGTAATCTACCTTTAATTTACTTAAACAGAACAATTTCCAGCCTGAATTCTATATCCTCCTAAGCTAAGCTTTAAAATTGATGGAGAAATTGAATCTTTTACTGATATACAAACATTGAGGAAATTTGCCACCACAAAACCAGCTCTATAGGAAATACTTCAACCTGAACTACACACTGACCATCACAATGGACTACTAGCAAACTAAGAACTCAGAAATTAAAGGACAGAACCTAACTTCCACAATGATGCAAGCAATGGACTTTCACAAAATAAGATGAATAGATGCTACCACACTTATCAATTATCTCAATAAATGTTAATGGGTTGAATTCCCCACCAAAGAGGCATAGATTGGCTGACTGGATTAAAAAACACAAGCCATCCATTTGCTGTCTGCAGGAAACACACCTAGCTTGAAAAGATAAATTAAAACTGAGTTAAGGGTTGGAAGACAAATTTTCAGGCAAATAGAATTCAGAAGAAAAGAAGGGTTGCAATCTTATTTTCAGATACATGTGGATTTAAAGCAACTAATTCAAAAAAATACAAAGATAGTCACTTCATATTGGTCAAGAGAAAAATAACACAAAAAGACATTTCAATTCTAAATATTTATGCACCCAACTTAAATGCTCCCAGATTCTTGAAACAGACCTTACTTAGTCTGAGCAATATGATATCCTATCCTATAATACCATAATAACAGGGCACTTTAACACTCCTCTTACAGAGCTGTACATATCCTCTAAATAGAAATTAAACAAAGACATAAGGGACTTAAATGAGACCCTAGAACAACTGTGCTTGATAGACATATATAGAACACTCCATCCCAAAGATAAAGAATATACATTCTTCTCCTCACCCCATTGAACATTCTCCAAAATGGATCATACCCTAGGACACAAAACAAACCTCAAAAGAATCAAAAGAATTGAAATTTTACCTTGTATCTTCTCAGACCACAAGGCACTAAAGGTGGAACTCAACTCCAACAAAAATGCTTAACCCCACACAAAGACATGGAAATTAAATAACCTTATGTGAATGAGAAATGGATGCAGGAATAAATAAAAGAGGATATCATAAACATCTTTGAGCATAACAATAATGAAGACACAAAATACCAAAACCTGTGGGATACAGAAAAAACAGTCCTGAGAGGAAAAATTCTCACTTTAGATGCCTACACCCAAAAAACACAAAGAGAGCGCATCAACAAACTCACAAGCCATCTATGGAAATGGAAAAAGAAGAACAATCTAAGCCAAATCCCAGCAAAAGAAAGGAAATATCAAAAATTAAATCAGGGTGGTTCCTGTGGCTCAAAGGAGTGTGGCATTGGCCCCATATGCCAGACATGGTGGGTCCAAACCCAGCCCCAGCAAGAAAAAAAAAAAAATTAAATAAGAGATTAATGAAATTGAAAATAAAAGACTCATTCAGAAAATTAATGAAACAAGGTATTGGTTTTTTGAAAAAATAAATGAAATAGATAAACCTGTGGCCAGACTAATTGGAAATAGAAATGTAAAATCTCTAGTAATCTCAATCAGAAATCATAAAGGGGACATAACTGATGCCACAGAGACACAAGAGATTATCTCTGAACACTACCAGAAACTCTATGCCCAGAAATTCGACAATGTGAAAGAAATGGATCAATATTTGGAAACACACCCTCTCCCTAGATTTAGCCAGGAAGAAATAGATCTCCTGAACAGACCAATTTCAAGCACTGAGATCAAAGAAATAATAAAAAAACTCCCAACAAAAAAATGCCCTGGTCCGATGGCTTTACACTAGAATTCTATCAAATCTTCAAAGAAGAGCTTATTCAAATTGAGGAGGAAGGAATCTTCCTCAACACGTTCTATGAAGCAAACATCACCCTGATACCCAAACCAGGAAAAGACCCAACTAAAAAGAACTTCAGACCAATTTCACTAATAAATATAAATGTAAAAATTCTCAACAAAATCCTAGCCAATAAATTACAGCTTATCATCAGAAAAGTCATGCATCATGATCAAGTAGGTTTTATCCTTGGCTCAGCACCCATAGCACAGTACTTATGGTGCTAGCCACATATACCGAGGGTGGTAGGCTGAACCCAACCCCAGCCGCTAAATAACAATGACAACTGCAACAAAAAAAAAAAAAAAATGGCTAGGTGCTGTGGCAGGCACCTGGTAGTCCCAGCTACTTGGGAGGCTGAGGCAAGAGAATTCCTTGAGCCCAGGAATTTGAGGTTGCTGTGAGTTGTGATACTATGACACTCTTATCAAGGGTGACATGGTAAGACTCTGTCTCAAAAAAAAGAAAGAAAGGTAGGTTTTATCACAGGGATTCAAGGATGGGATGGCAGGTACATGAATGTTATTCATCGTATCAACAGAAGCAAAAACAAAGACCATATGATCCTCTCAGTAGATGTAGAAAAAGCATTCAATAAAATCCAACATCCTTTACTGAAGAGTATAGGCATAGGTGGTATATTTCTTTTTTGAGGGGGAGCAGTACAGTGTGCTGGTTTTATATACAATTTGAAATATTTTCATCAAACTGGTTAACATAGCCTTCATGGCATTTTCTTAGTTATTGCGTTAACTCATTTATATTCTGCATTTAGAAAGATTCACATGTACCCTTGTAAGGGTGTGGTCCTACCAATCACACTCCCACCACCCATCCTCCCCCCGACCTCTTCTCTCCCTCTCCCCCATCCTCATATTCTTGGGCTATAATTGGCTATAGCTTTTGTATGAAAGCTATAAACTAGTTACATAGTAGGGCTCAATACATTGAATACTTTTTCTTCCATTCCTTCTTCTTCATATGCTAAGAAGAATATGTTCCAACTCCATCCATGTAAACATGAAGGAAGTAAAGTCTCCATCTTTCTTTAAGGCTGCATAATATTCCATGGTATACATATACCACAATTTATTGATCTATTCGTGGATCAATGAGCACTTAGGCTTCTTCCATGATTTAGCAATTATGAATTGGGTTGCAATACACATTCTGGTACAAATATGTTTGTTGTAATGTGATTTTTGGTCTTCTGGATATATACCTAGTAGAGAAATTTCAGGATCAAATGGCAAGTCTGTTTTTAGGTCTCTAAGTGTTCTCCAAAAATCTTTCCAAAAGGGATGTATTAGTTTGCATTCCTACCAGCAGTGTAGAAGTATTCCCCTTTCTCCACATCCATGCCAGCATCTCTGGTTTGGGGATTTTGTGATGTGGACTAATCTTACTGGAGTTAGATGATATTTCAAAGTAGTTTTGATTTGCATTATTCTGATGATTAATGATAATGAGCATTTTTTCATATGTCAGTAGGCCATGCGCCTGTCTTCTTCAGAGAAGTTTCTCTTCACATCCTTTGCCCACCCTGAGATGGGATCACTTGTTCTTTTCTTGCTAATATGCTTGAGTTCTCTGTGGATTCTGGTTATTAAACCTTTGTCAGAGACATAACCTGCAAATATCTTCTGCTTTTCTTTTTAGGGAGATTTTGTATAGTTGATGCTATGTCAGAGCTTGATATAGGCCTGTTCAACATTTCTACTTCCTTCTGGCTAAGTCTTGGAAGGTGGCGTGCTTCCAAGTATTGGTCGATTTCCTTCAGATTTTCATATTTCTGAGAATAAAGTTTCTTGTAATATTCATTAAGGATTTTTCAAATTTCTAAGCGGTCTGTTATTATTTCATCTTTACCATTTCTGATTGATGAGATTAGAGATTTTACTCTTTTTTTTCTAGTTAGGTTGGCCAAAGGTTTATCTATTTTATTGACCTTTTCAAAAAACCAACTTTTTGATTTGTTGATCTGTTCTATAATCCTTTTGTTTTCAATTTCATTTAATTCTGCTCTAATTTTGGTTATTTCTTCTCTTCTGCTGGATTTGGGATTGGAATGTTTTTCATTTTCAATGAGGTGAAAATGAGGTGTCCCATTAAGTTGTTAACTTCCTCTCTTTCCGTTCTCTTGAGGAAGGCCTGTAGTGCTATAAATTTCCCTCTTAGGACTGCCTTAGTAGTATCCCAGAGGTTATGATAATTCATGTCTTCATTATTGTTTTGTTCCAAAAATTTGGTAATTTCCTTCTTAATCTTGTCTCTGACCCACCTATCATTCAACATAAGGTTATTTAGCTTCCATGATTTTGTATGAGTCTGCAGATTCTTATTGTTACTGAGTTCAACTTTTATTCCATGATGGTCTGAGAAGATGCAAGAAATAATTTCTGTTCTTTTAAATTTGCTGAGGTTAGACTTGTGACCTAAGATGTGATCAATTTTGGAGTATGTTCCATGGACTAATGAGAAAAAATGTGTATTCAGTTTTGTTAGGATGAAAGGTTCTGTAGATGTCTGCTAAATCCAAATGTTGGCTGGTTAAGTTTAATCTAAAATTTCTTTGCTAAGCTTCTTATTGCATGATCTATCCAACACTGCCAAAGGAGTGTTGAACTCTCCAACTATGATGGTGCTGGAAGAAATCAAGTTGCTCATGCCTGTTAGAGTGTCTCTTATAAATTGAGGTGCATTCTGGAAATCTCATCATATTGAATATTACCCTTAACAAATATAAAGTAGTCATCCTTGTATTTTCTTACTTTTGTTGGTTTAGAGCCTATTGTGTCTGTGAATAAAATTGCAATACCTGCTTTTTTCTGCTTTCCACCTGCCTGGAATGTAGATGACCATCCCTTCACCCTGAGTCTATATTTATCTTTTAAGGTAAGATGGGATGGGATTCTCGTATGCAGCAGATATCTGGCCTGAGTTTTTGTATCCAATCGGCCAACCTGTGCCTCTTTAGAGGACAATTTAAGCCATTCACATTAATTGAGAAAATTGATAAGCATGGTAAAATTTTGGGTAACAAGTTTTTCAAAAGTCCAGGGGACATTTTTAATCCTTTTGCCACTATGGAAGTTGGAATTTGATCAAAATTTTCTGTGTAAGTTTTGTTGTGGAGGATTGCACTGGTCATCATGGAGGATAGGTCTAAGAACAACCTGGAGAGCTGGTTTTATTATGGCAAATTTTTTCAACATGTGAATGTTATTAAAGTATTTAATTTCTCCATCATAGATGAAACTCAGTTTAGCTGGATACAGGATCCTGGGTTGAAAATTATTTTGTTTTAGGATATTAAAAGTGGATGACCACCCTCTTCTAGCCTGAAAGGTTTCAGCAGAGAGATCTGCGGTCATTCTAATATTCTTCCCTTTGTAGGTTATGCTTTTTCACATCTAGCTGCTTTCAAAATTTTCTTTTTCATATTAACTTTAATGAAGTTAATTTCATTTCTCTTCATCTTTGAGCTCTTGGGTGCATTCAAGAGCTTTACCTTCACTGTCAGAGATCCTTTCTTCTACCTGCTCCATTCTGTTAGCAAGGGGTTCTACCATATTTTTCTCTACATCTTTGAGCTCTTGGGTGCATACAAGAGCCTTATCTGATCCTTTATCAAGATCTCTGTTAGCAAGGGATTCTATCATATTTTTCTCTTCATCTCTGAGCTTTTGGGTGCATTCAAGAGCTTTATCTTCACTGTCAGAGATCCTTTCTTCTGCCTGCTCCATTCTGTTAGCAAGAGATTCTACCATATTTTTCAGATCTTTGAGGGCTGCAAACGTGCATCAATGTGTTCAAATCTTTGGTCATTTTATTTTTGAAGTCGTTGAATTCTTGAGACATCTTTTGAATAATGTGAAATTCTGATTCCCTCCTTTCCTCCATTCTGTTGATCTTATTTTCTATCCAGACTCTGAACTTGA
>CAUYTI010078281.1:0-56940 GCA_963575145.1 Galago senegalensis
ATAGATTTGACTTGTACCCTTGCAATATACTCCATAGGTGTAGTCCCACCAGTAATCCTCCCTCAAGGTCTGTTTCTTTAAACCCCTCTTGCCTCTCCACTGAGCTTCGTCTGAGTTACAAACGTCAGTCTCTTTTCTTCATTGTTCCTGTGTTCAACAAGCCCAGAGAGGCGCTCTCTCCCATGGGCTGCCCCGCCACTCCTGGCGGGATTTTCTTTAACTATTCTGTCTCAGATTGTCCACTCACCAATCATATCCTCTTGGTTGGTGTGGATTAGCTCAAGGTCCATGCCCCAGAATATTTCCCCCTCATTCTAGTTTCCTTTTCTTCCCCTTGCCCATGGCTGAAATGCCCTCTGCAGGGGAGGTCTGTGGCCCACAGACAGTAAAGAGATGTAGCATTTATCTAGGGGAGAGTGATTTGTTTTATTTCTATTCATCACCTCTGGAAAGGCTTTGCAGACTTTTGTTTGCCTTTTTTATGGCTGCTAGGCACTGGGCTGAAGGATTTAAAGTTGCATCCAGTGTTAACCTTGTATTCCTTTTCTGTTTACTTCTTTATACCAGAACAGTCCCCTGTTCTCCACGGAGCGGATTCCCAGGCTTCTGCCCAGAGTTCACGGGCTTGCTTTGCACAAAGCCCACATATTTCTTCTCTTGTCATGACCTAAATGTCACTGCTTCTTTTGTTTCTGAGAGCAATATAAAGAAAATTGCTATTCATCTGTTAATTATAATCCCTTGATTCCGCATATTTGGGGGAAATGTGATCTTGCTCTGTGTGTGTGTGTTCTAAATGGTTAGGGAATTGTTTCTGTTATGAAATCATAAATCATGGGATTTTAATTCTGGAAGACACTTTCACTCTGATGCAGTTCAACATCCCACCTCTAGCTGGCATCCTTCTGACAACAGCCTCTCTAGAAACCCCTCTCCCATCTTACACGGTAGCCCAATCCAGTTTTTAATAATTAATCTTCATATTCAAACTTTCTTTTGCTAACCTGAGATAACCTCCTATGACTTCAGGTCATCTTTGCTGGTTTGCCTTCTGGACCGACTCAGAAGAATTTGATTCCTTTTTCCATATGACAACTCTCCAAATATTTTGGAATCTGATTCCATATACTCTCTGAGTCTTCTTTGTCCAGGCTAAACATCCCCAGTTCCTTCAGCCATCCTTCAAATGGATTGCTTTAGTTATCTTTTTCCACTAGTTCTAATCATATTTTTCAATGTTTCTCTTTAAATGTTATGGTCTGGGCCGGGCATGTTGGCTCACGCCTGTAACCCTAGCACTCAGGGAGGCCCAGGAGGGTGGATCCCTTGAGCTTAGGAGTTCAAGATCAGCCTGAGCAAGAGTCAGACTCTATCTCTACTAAAAATAGAAAAATTAGCCAGGCATCGTGGCACATGAGTAGTCCCAGCTACTAGGGAGGCTGAGGCAAGAGGATCATTTAATTAAATTAAATGTTATGGTCCAAACTAAAAAGAATACTGCTGATATGGCTGACCATTGTAGTGATCCAAGAAAGAAAAAGACCAAAAAAATTTCATCCTGGCCTTGTCAGTTCTATTACTAACCACCAAGATCACATCAAAAAATTTAACACCTCTTAAGTCCCCGTTGGTTAACCCCCTAAAATCTCTAGATATGTTTCATAAAAGCTGCTGCAGAAGTGGACGTTTCCAGTCCTATGATTACACCCTTGGTTTTAAACTAGGAATAGAATATAAACGTCTTAACACAGTGACTAAGAAAATGCCATGAAGGCTATGTTAACCAGTTTGAGGAAAATATTTCAAATGGTATATAAAACCAGCACATTGTACTCCATGATTGCATTAGTGTACACAGCTATGATTTAATAAAAAATAAGAAAATAATAAAAATAAAAACTACCTTTACACGTATCCCTATATCACCAATCAATTTCAAAATATTGGGGGAAACCATTAAGAGCTTTTTGAATTTGAATGATTATAAATCCTCTCCCAACCTGATCTGCCTCTTGACTTCACTCACGAGATTGATGGAAACAGTAGATGTCTGGATTTTAAGCTCCTCAAAGGTGGACCGGTGTTTTATGCATTTTGTCTCTCCTGGAATGTCTGGGACATTCTCTTGAACAACCAGATGCTCAGTAAATGCTTTTATTGTATCCATCAATAGAATAAAGTACAGGCAGCTTTCCAACACCTTGACAGAGACTTATCTTTAGATTGATATCAGTGCCCTTCAGCAACTAAGAAAAATACTAATTTTACAGCACACTGCTAATTCTTGGCAATTTTATAGCATCGTGGTGTTAACTAATAGTGTGATCTCAAGGGGCAGATGGCCTGGAATTTAACCCAATTAGACTGTGCTAGGCTACCTGCTCTGGAATAAGCTAAACTACCTCTCTAGATTTGTTCCTGAGATGTAAAATGGAATAGATTGCATCTGCCTCATAAGGTTGTTGGGACGATCAATCCATGGAAAGAATATAGAAAAATGACTCGTGAAATAAAATAGTAGTCCGCAAGAATAACAGTTGTATTGTCATTTTCATTGCTGTTCTCAAGATCTACTAGTGTAACCACCCAATCCGAAGAGAAATGAGCGCCAATTTGGCAGGAATTGTTCATAGTAAACTCGTATTAACTCCAAACAATATTCTATTACCAACTGCTAGTATAACCTTGAATATAACAGACTGTTTGGTGGCCATCTGAGGTCAGTATCCATGTGACCCTTCCATGAGAAAAAGAAACGTGTGTGCACGTGTGTATGCATCTATATACATCCTTATAAATGTTTCTGATATAATGAATGTGTAGCACACAATTGACAAGTAATAATAAAATATATCCTACTCCTTATTGTAAATTCTGTATAGCCAGCTGAGTCTCACAGAATATTTTCACTGGCTTTTGCTGAACTTACCCTGTAGTCCATCTAAGACTATGAGTGTTAGTACTCTAGTGTCTGTTATATGCAACTATCTTTTATTCAATTATCTATTCTGTTTAGTAATCTATCTAGTATATGGGACTATCTTTTAAACCCAGTTGTTGGTCTGTCTTTTTACTTTTTCAACAAAAGTACCAAAAACATAAATGGGGAAAGAACAGTCTCTTCAATAAATGGTGCTGGGGAAACTGAATAAGCACATTTGATTAATCCAGTTGGGAACCGATGAGCACTTGCATTGGTTCCACATCTTTGCATATGAATCGTGCTGCAATAAACACTTAAGTGCGGAGATTTTTTTTATGGATCTTGTCTCTTATGCTCTTGGATAATCTAACAAGAGGTCTGTGCATTTTTGTTTATTTTTCCAAAGAAGCAAATTTTGTTTTGTTAATCCTCATATTGGTCTTTAGTTGTCTTGTTTTCTTTTCCCATTCATTTCATTGTGCTCTGACCTTGGTTATTTCTTTTCTTCTGCTGGCTTTGGGTTTGGTTTGTTCTTCCTTTTCTAGTTCCTTGAAGTGTAACATTAGGTTGTTCATGTCTGAAATTTCTATCTTTCCAATGTGGGCATTTAAAGCTATGAATTTTTCCCTGAAGAATGTTTTTGCTATGTCCTGTAGATTTTGACAGCTCTGGCCTGTGTCATTCAGTTCAAAGAACTTTTTGATTTCCATTTTAATTTTATTCTTGACCCAATATTTGGTCAGCAGCAGTTTGTTTAATTTCTATGACTTATATAGGGTTTTTGTGTGTGTGTGTGTGATCACTTTCTAGTTTTATACTGCTGTGGTCTGAGAAGGTATTTGTGTGTGTGTGTGATTGCTTTTTAATTTTATACTGCTGTGGTCTGAGAAGGTACATGGTATGATTTCAATTTTTCTGAATTTGTTGAGACCTACAATTTCACTATTAGTTCACTGAGTTCACTTCCCATATCTCTCCCAGTGATTTCTCAGATTTTTTAATGCTCTTCCCTGCTCCTTTGAATCTTTGGGTTCCCTCATGAGCTTTGTCTTCAAGATCTGAGATTCTTTCTTCTCCTACATTTACCCTGTTGTTGAAGCTTTCTGCTGTGTTTTGAAACTCCCCAAATGACTCTTCCACTTTTTTAAGTTCTATTATGTCTTTTCTTATGTTGTGTGGTTCTCTGGTGACATTTTCATTTTTCTAATTAATTTCCTGTTATATCCTTTGGCTTCCTTATGTTGGTTTTCAACTGTCTCTTCAATTCCATTCATCTTAGTTGCCATCCATATTCTTAATTCCATTCCTACCATTTTGGCAATTTCCTTGTGGGTGGTGGCCACTACTGTAGCTCCACTGGGATCCCTTGGAGATGTCAAACTATTTTGTTTTTTCATATTCCCAGAGTTACTTTGCTGGTTTCTTCTCATCTGGCTCCTCTTATATTGACTCTGAATTAATAAAATTGCAGAGCACCTAGTCCAGGAGCAACAGCTACTCAGGACTGGGGGTCTGAGTGAAGGGTCAGACCTGAGAAGGTTGTACTGGCCCAGTGGTAGTGGTGGGGCCCCAGTGTGAGAAAGCTGAATACGTGAGTAATATTACCATTCGTCTTTATGGTTTTTAGATTTTTATACTTGAAATTAAATGCCACATCACCTATTAATCCAAGCAGACTGCATACAGCCAGCAGAGGAGGGATGAGTATCACTAGATCCAGATGACTTGAATAGAGTTGTTAGATTATATAGTTACTAACAAGAGTTCTGGTGGAGTATGAGGAGTCAAGACATCAAGCTTCCTAGAATTCCCACCTTGGCCCTCTGAAGCTTGCCCTAATTGATTCCTCAGTAAAATAGACAAAGCACTGATTTGCATTTCAAAGGGTTTAATTTAGACAAGGATCACTCAGATGACCTACCTTTGGTTCTATTCAAACTTCAATGTATTTCCTTAGTCCTAATAATTAAAGTGTTTCTAATTTCCATGTGTTTCCCAAAAGAGCTTTCAATAACATTAAACATATGAATTAACAAGAATTCTCTGACTACTTACTTGTCTATAACCCCTTGAAATTTGTTGGGTATAGCTTTACAAAACACCATTTCTATTTCTAATACTCAATGGTCTGTTTTTGCAAGAGACAAATTTACCTATATGTGAAAATAGCCAAAATAGAAAAGCAAAATAACAGTTAAATCATGTGAGAAATGTTACCTGTCTTCCCACTCAATAATCCTTTGCCATAGGAAGAGCAGAGAGAGGGAAGGAGGGAGGGGTGGGGTCTTGGTGTGTGCCACACCTTTGGGAGGCAAGACACAATTGTAAGAGGGACTTTACCTAACAAATGCAATCAGTGTAACCTGGTTTCTTGTACCCTCCATGAATCCCCAATAATAAAAATAAATAAATGATAATAATCCTTTACCAGACACAAGAAGCAGTGGATGGTCTGGAGCTCTTAGCTCCTATATAATTTATTTTCTTTCAGATCCTCCATAAAATGGATAGTGACTCTAATATTTAGCAAGGCTGTTTTGTGTGTGTGTGTGTGTGTGTGTGTGTGTGTGTGTTTTACTTCATAATACCTAAACACATGACAATTACTTTATCTGTGCTCAAGAATGATCTTTCCTGCCACACTGGTGCTGGACTTCATTGACAGATGGTTCCACAGTGCACTTTTATGGGTAATTTAATGAATTTTTACAGCTAATTTTGATGACTGATGATTTTTACTCTACATTCTGACTTTAAAGCCAAAATCCCACAGGAGTGGTGACTTCATTGCAGTTCTAAAATTTCATCAGTAACATTTTTAAAGCTGATAGCAGACACTTCACATGATACTATTTTATCCATATACAAGAGAAGATTATTTCATTTACTATATTGTAAAAGGAGAAAATATTCTAGTCCATTTCAATGATGTCATTAACATGAAGATGAAATAGCCATGGGAGCCATGAGGCACTATCAAGAGAAACACTCTTCTCTAAGGAAACTGGTAGAGTCTACTTTTCTTCTGACATTGTAACACAGACCTGCAAGAGCTGTGCTGGTCATTGGTTTTTGCAGTTTTGCTAGAGCACTAAGTCCTGTTTTTAGGATTTGGATTCTTTTAATAGGAGAGCATTTTTGCAATTTAGTAAAAGAGAAGACAGGCGGCTTCAGCCTGCTAAAAGGTCAAAGAGAACAAAGCAAATGGGTCTCCTCCTTTGAATCAAGTTAAAATGGTCCTACCTGTCAAGATAGCATCTCTGGGTAGATACTTGTATTTATCCAGAAACTGGCACCTGTAATGAAAGTTTCACCTTCCTATTGTTTCACATAACCATTGCTCCTAATATGAGAAGAAAGTCAGTTGCGGTTACAGAGTGATTTCAAACTGCATTAGAGATATAACTTAGGGTGTATGCTACTCAAGTAGGGGTCCTCTGCCTATTGTGCTTGTTTGGAGCAAACCTATCTCATATATAGGATCATGGGAAGAGGTTTCAGTGAAGATTCAACGGAGACCTTTTCTCTGTTCTTCTCCTAAGAAATTAATCTCCTCAAAGAGCTCACGTCCCTGATAGATAGTATAGTATCGTCCACTGACCTATTCTTTGGAATGTCAAGTTAATGACTGCAGCGTAGGTTCCAAAGTTGCCCTGCTTCATTTTGGGGATTCATTTAGTTTCCAGCTTTTCCTCAGTATTTTCTTTAGAAATCTCTTTTGCTATTTTTCTTCCTAGTGGAGCTCATCCTTTGAAGGTCTTAGCCTATCATACAAATAGTCAAGTAATAATAAGTATGACATTCTTATTAAGCCAAATGAGAAATTGCCGATCAGAACTTATGCAGATGCGATCAGTGTTATCGTGTGTGTTGTTATAATTCCCTAAAGAAACAAAGAAACGTCCTGTTTCATTTAGATCTGTTTTACATGTAGGCAATTTCCTTTGCTGTGCACAATATGTAACTAATAATTATGCTAAAGTCTGACATACAAACGTTAAAGGGAAGTCGAGCATTTAGCGGGGGGTTTTCATTCAGAGAACTAAAAGACGCTTATACAATTCCTAATTGCATCTTGTCTTTTCTGCACAGTCTTCAGGCACCGATTGCTTATTCCAGAGTTCTGTTTAATTTTTCTTCAACTGAAAACACACAGTAAACCAGCTTATGTCAAGATCTGCTGCTTTCAGCATGTAGAATGGTTTCTTTCTTAAATCTGTGTTTATAAGCAGAATTGTATCTAACAGTGTTTCGTTGCCCATTCATTTTACAAAACAACAAAAGGGAATACAATAAACTATTCAGACAATTGACAAAGAAATGCTGCTTTGCAGACAACGGCATCACTGCTAAGCCTGATGGGTAGTCAGCACCACATAAGGAAAATTTGAAATAGTTATTTGCTAGCTGAGGCAGAAGTCTCAATTTGATACAGGAAGGGAAATTGAGGGATTTTAGTATATAATATGCAAAAATTTCGATCATTTGAGGGTCAAGTGGTTTAAAAGTTAAGCACCACATATGCTAGGAGAGACATAGATTCCTTACAGATATTTCAGGCCTAGACTCAACCCTAGGTAAAAATAAATACACAACAACAATAACAAAAACCCGGTAGGACAAATATTTCAGTTAGATGGTAGTTACATAGCAATTGTTACCATTTACTGTTATTGAATATTTATCATGTGCCGGGCATTAGACTGGGCATTTCATACTTGTGATTTTTCCTAATGACCTGATTTTATCTTACCCCTAACACTGCAAAAGAAGAATTACATTTTGCAGAAGAAATGGAAAGTCAAAAAGAAATCATTTGCCCAAGATCACACGAAACTAGAAAATGGAAGAACGAGAATTAAAATCAAGGCTGAGTGTAAAACTCATGCTGTTTTTCCCCCCACTTTTTTTCTTAAGACCATCAGTTAACATAATAAAATTATTACATTTTTCCAGATTTCTAACTTGACCTCGTTATGTTTTCTCTAAAGCTACATTCTAGAAAATTTCTTAGAGAACAGGGAGCAAGGTCCTGTTTGCTGCCTATGTAACGTAAATAAAAAGCAATATTGTTTTAACTACTGTTAATTCTAGAGAAGAATTGGGCAGAACAGTGTCCTCCAGTCGGACTTGTCACAATACCTTTGAATGTGACACAGTATTTCAGAAGAAAGTGATGTGATGTATTTGCTCCTCGGCAATCACGAGATCTACATAAGGAAGGTTCAAATAACATGGCTGAAGTCTGGCCCTTCTGTCCATTATTTCGTTGACTCCTTGCCACATTCTTTGGTGGATATCATGATTACCATCCCACAGACAGACTCAGAGACGTTAACAAGGTCATGCAACTAAAACCCAGGTCTGTCTATCTTACCCTATGACAAGGAGTGTGAGAAGTCTGGTGCACACATCCATGGGCAGAAGAAGAGGTGATAGACTCCTCTCTAGAAGATGCATGTTCTTGTACTGCCAAATATCCCTATTGTTACAGGCTCCCCAAAATTCATTCTGCCTCTCATTTGTCAGTATATAGCAATAATCATTGTTTCCACTTTTTGTACACCAGGCTGTGCCAATTACTTAGCTATGTTTTTATGTATGTTACACCTGGAGAAATAAATATCTGTTGAACGAATGCAGAACTTCAGACATCATTTAATAACATAACAATGTTGTGAGCCTTCAGTTTCCATTTTCATGTAGGTGGAGGCCCACATGAGAGGTTGATGGAGACCATACAGTGTGGCTAGAGGAGCTGGAGTCCAAGAATCTCTCAGACTCCAAAGCCCAAGTTCTTCCCAAGAATGGTTCTACCTGGAGGTTACCACTAGTGGATCTTTTCGTTTATTTGTTTTTGTGTTCTGAGAATTAGATTTTATCACATTTTGTTTGGAAATCCGTTTGACGCTTGTTGCAGTTTCCCCAGAAGCAGCCCCTGAGGGAAGGATGAAAGTACATATGGGTTATTAGAAGGTGATCCCAGGAAAGTTGAGGAAGAAAGTGGGGACGTGAGGCATAGAAGGAAAGGCAGCCCAAAAGGCGTATTATCAAGGAAATGAACACCGTGAGCCATTGAACTTAATCCCACTGGGCAGACTAGGACCAAGAGAGATGGGGAGACGAGGAGGAGGACACTCCCGGGGGGAACAACAGACAACAGAGCTGACAATCCCAGTTCACCTACAGCCTGGCTAGAGCAGCTCAGGGCATCATTCAGCAAGTAACTTACTGGGGCTCAGAGCATCCCAACCTTTGTGATTTCTGCAAGAAAAGGTTTTCGAGAGACATAAAAGTAGCTCTGCATGAATGGTCAGATCACAAGTCTCCAAATTATAAAAGTGTCGACCATCCACTCATCTGTACCTCAAATCACAACAGGATTATTTGTAGAGCTGGATAAACTCATTCTAAACCCCACGTAGAAGAATAAAAGTCCCAGAAGAGCCAAAGCAACTCTGAAAAGGAACCAACTTTGGGTAAATTTCTTGTGACTAGAGAGCTAGACTTACCCAGTCACCCTCAGTAAGGTATTGTGTATTGTCATAGGGGTGCTGGGATAGGATAGGGAACCCAGTAATGGACCCATAGAGGACCTTGCAAACAAAAGTGAAAATCACAAGATTCTCCACATCGGTCGGGAAGGGTAGATTGTCCAGTATTCCGAGTCTGTTAGCTTTGCATGTGGAGATGAATCAGAAAGGGCTGTTCCTTTTTTCCATGTGGAAAACTGTCCCACCATACTTACTGAAACTTCATCACTGGGGCAGTTTCCAGTGCCTTCTGGATTTTCTGCTACAACATCATTTGCATTTTTTTCCAAGAAAATAAACAAACTGCTGAGAAATTTTAGAAAAAGGACTTGTATTTTTTGTTCAAGTACTTTACACAAACATAAATTACTATCTTGACCAATAGACAGCCCAGGGGTAATAAACACACATATTGTTTCCGCCCTTCAGTCACGTCCTCCCCCTCCCCTTCCTGGCCTCTAGTAACTGCCAATCTACTCTCTGTCTTCACGAGATACACTTTTTTAGCTCCCACGTTTGAGGGATAACATGCGATATTTGTGTTTCTATGCTTGGCTTGTTTCACTTAACATAATGGCCTCCAATTCCATCCATAATGGTATAAAGGACAAGACTACATTCCTTTTTTATGGCCGAATAATATCCCATTGTGTATATATACCATATTTTTTTGATCCATTCATCCATTGATGGAAATTTAGGTTGATTTCGTATCTTGGCTATGATGAATAGCTCTGAATTAAACATAGGAGTGCAGATCTCTTGGATATACTGACTTCCTTCCTTTTGGGTACATACCCAGTAGTGGAATTGCAGGACCATATGGTAGTCTATTTTTAGTTTTTTTGAGGAAGCTCCATACTGTTCTCCATAGTGGCTACATTAATTTACATTCCCACCGACACTGAATGAGTGTTTCCCTTTCTCTACATTCTCGCCGGCATCTGTTATGGCCTGTCCTCTTTTATATAAGCCAGTTTCACTGGGGTGAGACGGCATCTGATTATGGTTCTGATTTGCATTTCTCTGGCAATTAATGATACTGAGCATTCTTTCATATACTTATTGGCCATTTGTATGTCTTCTTTTGAGAAATGTCTTTTCAGATCTTGTGCCCATTTTTTAATTGGATTATTTGCTTTTCTGCTGTTGAGTTGTTTGAGCTCTTTATATTTTCTGGCTAATGATCCCTTGTCCAATGGATGGTTTGCCAATATTTTATCTCATACTCTGTGTTGTCTCTTCCCTTTGTTGACTGTGTCCTTTGCCGTGCAGAAGCCTTTTAGTCTGACATAGTCCCATTTATCTATTTCTCCTTTGGTCGCCTGCATTTTTGAGGTCTCACCTGAAAAATCTTTGCTAGAGCACTTGCCAATAATTTATCATTCTCTAATTGGCATACACTTATTCAGAAATAAAAACAGAATTATTATGTCGTTCACTTATCTTTTTTAATTAAATCATAGCTGTGTACATTAATGCAGTCATGGGGTCCAATGTGCTGGTTTTATATACAATGTGAAATATTTTCATCAAACTGGTTAACATAGCCTTCATGGCATTTTCTCTGCTATTGTGTTAAGACATTTATATTCTACATTGAGTAAGTTTCACATGTACCCTTGTAAGATGCACTGTAGGTGTGGTCCCACACACTTTATCGAAGATAGTGAATCAATACCGATTTCTGCTCACAGAGTATCTTTTCTTAAAGCGCTCAGTTGTACTCTGGCACATTAATGACACCTGTAAACCCTATCACAGCTCTCCTCCACAGAAAGGGGAAACACGCCTTTAAAAGCTGACTTGTTTGCTGTCAGCGAGCCAAAAGTTGAGACTGGAAATTGTGTACACAGCCTAAGGTTTCCCTTCTTAGTGTAATAGACAATTATGTATGGTAATATATTTAAAAGCGAGTAACTGTCAATGACCATCACCCGAAACTTTATTACTTTCAAACAATTTGGAGAAGGTTTCCCATGCGGGAAAGTTAGAGGGCAAGCTAAAGCCCTCACATTATTGTATCCATTGAATGTATTTATACTGTATCTACTGCTACCAGCAGAGCCACATACAAACTTGCTAACAAAAAAAGATAACTTTGTTCATAATAATAATAGAAAGACCGGTCATTTTTCCCAAAGAAAGCCCATTTGTATTTACTTAGTATTTCTTTAACTGGTCTCCTTTAACATGAGAGGTTTGCACAGCTTTGGAATGGGATAAAATAATCTTTGAAATGTTTCTGAAAACGCACTCTCTGGCCCAGGGAGTAAAGTCATCAAAGAAATCTTATTTTGATTTTGTGAAGGCAACAAGTGGAAACCTAGTAAACACACGTATATGTAAAAATAAAGAAAAAAGAAATCAATCTTATTTAAGGGTAGGTAGCTGATTTTTCAAAAATGAAGCCTCTGTTTTGAGGCAGGCTTTAGTATAGGTAAGCCAATAGTTGACGTAATTGCATGTAGATCAGCAAAAACATTTGTTAAGCAATTAGCAGAGACCGTAAATCTCATACTGCCTGAAAGGTTTTCCCCCCCATTTTCCAAGTTCCCAGATTAGGATTTCATCTCAGAACTATACCATTTTCATTTCCACTGAACTGTTTTCACACTAATAACCAACTATTTGACCTTCTCTCATTTGTGTCAACTCTCACCCCAGAGGAAGTTTGAAAGCTAATGTGGAAATGCGTGCTCTATCAGGAGAGTTAAAAAACATTTAAAAAGCTACCAGTCCTCCCCGCTTCTGTAGATGGGGAACTGTGAGTCCTCAGAAAAGATTCCTAACGTTGAGACGCTACTTAAGAACATACTCAGCTACCCATTCGTTCTTCCATTTACTTACTAAATCCATATCTAGTAAGGCTTACTACTTACCCCATGCTTTTTTAGATATTGAGAAAGATAGATTTCAGAGTTATTTATTAACTTATAAACCCTTTGGAAAATATCAAGTTGTCTCAAGGCAATTAGCATTGGGGCGTTTTATTGTGAATTATAGACGCCGGTTTAACCGCAGAACGCAGACTCACAAGCTGACTTCCATCTGCCCTTCAGAACCTTTTCAGGGTGATGATATGTGCTCAGGGAATTCCTTTCTGTCTAAGGTCACATATTGCCCTTCTTCAGTCTATAGATAAAGAAACAGAAGACGTGGGGTGATAACGTGGTTTAGCCAAAGTTACACAGCCAACCCTTGACAGAACCATCACTAAAACTCTTGGTAATCTGCTCTTTTCACGAAATGAAACAGGGGCCCATTAAATCCGCAACAGAATTCTTTAAACGTATCTCTAAGCCGTCAGCATTATTTGTTTCCTGGTTTGCTTTCTCCTCGTTTCTTGCAAGTGATTCCCTTTCATCTGAAATACTACAGATATACGATAGGGTAAGATAGATACAAGGGAGGGCATCTGGAGTGAGAAAGAGCGAGAGAGAAATTAGGTGAAGCAAGAAGTGGCTTCAGCAGACCGACTGCACCCCAAAAACTTCTACACCGTCGCTAAAAACGGGTCTCCGGTGAATGCTGTACTTCCTTGCAGCAGAGCAGGAGGGAAACGTGATTCCCGGTCGGCATCGGATCAAAACCATGTCGATTCTCGAGAGACAAATAACTGCGGCTGGCCCTCAAGCCTTGATGACATCACTCCTGTAGGTCCTTAGAAAAAGCACGGCTTTTGATCAACTCACAGTACATTTTGACAGGTTGGTTCTTGAACCGTTCTGAAGGCCGGTGGGAATGCAGAACCCAGGAGGGCAAAAATGTTTTGGTAAGAAACCAGAACACTATAGTCCGGGTGTACGGCTCACGGAAGGTCCAGCTTCCCTCAGGGATAACGTTACACCACCTAGAGGAGTAACAAAGGATTGGCTTGGGGTGGGCTCACATTGTGTCTGGAAACTGTATTCTGAGCATGCCTTCTGGTGCCAGCCCATGACGAATTCGCTCTTAAAACTGAGGTTTTTATAAGGACTGAGCAATGGAACTCTCAAGGTTACAAAGGTCATCTATCCTGTCAAGAATTCGGAGAATAGATATTCAGTATTGCTGAAGGTTTTTCTAATGCTGACCCCAGTGGTCGTTTATGAAAAATTAAGTGTTTAAGCAGAACCTGTATCAGAAAATGATGAGAGAGCCCAAGGCAAATAGAGCAATTCTTAGCATATCCGGGTTTCTAAGCCGCTCTCCCATCCTCATCATTATTACAGAGAATTGGTAATTTTGTAGCATTCTGGAGTGCTCTGGTGCCTAGGAGAGGGTAAGCTGGAATGTTTTCACTGATTTAAAAATTGTAACAATGAGACAGTGCTCCGTGGCCAAGAAGAGGCTGAGAGTAGCTGAATCAATGTTGGTGTTTTTACCTGATGGAGGTTCCAACAAAGCTGCTCTAATGATGCGACCCGAGTGTGCCGTGACGTGCGGAGTGGTCAGCTTTGCGCGTTCTCCAGCCGAGGTGGATGACTCTGCTCCTTTTCCCCTGCCAGAGTTTCTCCATATTTCCTTCCCCTTGGCTATGATGTCTTCCTCTGGTACTGCAGGCAGGTTGGGTCCCCTCGCTCTCGTGCTGGTGCTCAGAGAGAAACAAGCCTCCTTCTTCTCCTGATTCATCAACTGCAGACTTCTCAACCCCTGCTGCACATCAGAATCACTGGGGAGGTTGGAAACCCCCCTCTAGGCTGTACCCCAGATCACTGACTTCGGCCCCCTAGAGTGGAACCTCCACTAGACAGAGCTAGAGATCAAGAGAGGACCCCCACAAGCATGGGCCCCAGATCCCTGGTGTCTGGGTGTAGGGAGAAGGGATGGTGAGGAAGGAGACTGATGCAGGAAGGGGGGGCAGGGGGTACCTGTTCTCTGACAGAGCAGAATCTGATCCTGTGGCTGTCACTGCAAATAGATGGCAATGCTTGGACACAAAGGACCCTGCTCCTTCCGTACCTTCTGCCTCCAGCCACTAGACTAGTCTGGCCTCTGAAATTCATTGTCACGAGGCTTTTGACTTAAATAACCGTAGTCGGAGAGGGCCAGAGAGAGGAAGAGTGAGCAGGGAAGGGGGCAATGAACACTTGCAGGAGGTCTGAGGGTGGGGAAGAGCGCAGCATGGAAGGACTTCGTCCACTCCTCCTACCCTTGGTCATGACTATTTGACGCTCAGATGAAGCTCTTTTGAGCCAGCCCAAGGTTTATGGTGTTTCAGGAGATAGCGCTGGTGGTGGTGTCTCCATAATCCTTGAGCAAGGGCTATAGAAGACCCTGGAAAGAACATTGGTGCCTTGGGGTATAGAGAGGAGAGAGGAGGTGAGAAGTATGTCCCTGCTTTTCTCCAAAAAGTCACAGCCCAGCTCCAAACAACTGCGATGTAGGATTCATCTCCCTGCAACCACAACCCACCAAGCACAGACCTTTGCTACCCCCGCCAAAGGACACTCATTCCTCTTTTTAGGTTCAGGCAGCATAGGAGATAGAAACAGACTTACGAAAAGAAAAGAGAGCATTTCTGTCTTGTCTTTGGTATCCCGAAGAAGTCAGAATTAATGACATAAATTTAGAAGTGGTTAATTTTTAATGGGAATTTATATGTTACCCCAGTGAAAAAGGAGCCTGTCTACAAAGCAGGAAGATCGGTGTGGCAGTGTAACCCAATCAGGCTTTGTAAATGGGTTAACTTTCCACTGGACTATTGTGTATCACACAGCTCTTACACGGGCTTGTTAAATTTTAGACATTCAGGACCATCAAGTCTAAAACGTTTGGGGACCTTGGTTACATTTTCTCATTACTGGTTAAGCATCATTAATCTAGTATTAGGTATTTGTGTAGGAACTGCAAAACTGCGACGGAGAAAAATTAGTAGATGGTAATTTTGCCGAAAGAAAGAACACATCAGGAGCTGAGCCCTCCTGCCCAGAGAGTGGCCGTTTCCATCCTGAATTCCTTCATTGTTCCGCATTATACGTCAACTCATGCTAGAGTTACTCTGAGACCAGCCTGACAGGAGTGAGAAAAGATTGATGAAAACATTTTCAAGAACTCGAGCTAGGCCACTTTATTGGGAAGTAGGGGAGTATTAATTGTAGTCCCTTATTTGTGAGCTTAGAAGGAAATGATATTTGCAAATTGCAAAATAAGAAAAATGTACTATTTCTCAGAACCCAGGCACTTTCCTCTCGACAGACATAAGCTGACTCTCTCGTAGTTCTCTAGCCCTATGAAAGGAGGCTGGACTTCATGCCTGGCGTTTGCTTTTCCATGGTGGAGAATTATTGGAGGGTATGAAGCTTGGAGTAAAGAGTGGAAGAAGGGGTGTGTCACATTTTAAAGACAGAAGAATTAATAGGAGGTGAGAGGGCAGAAAATGAGACTGTCACCTGCTCACAGTTTTCTGGAACCATCGTGTTAGGCCACATGCAATTATCAATTAAAATAAACATTTAAATTTTTTAAAACAACATGTACTGTTTTAAGGACCAACTATGAAACAGTCATTTTGTATATTAGACTTAAGAATGTTTAGAACAAATTTGTGGAGACGTTAATATCCCTGTTTTATAGATAGGAAATTAAGTTCAGAGATATAATTACAGCCTAACACTGCTTATCTAGAAAGTGGCATATCTGGAATTCAAACCCAACTCTCGCTCTTTTGCCAAATGCTGCTGTCTTCCAGTCTCATCGTGAGTCACTGAAGTGAATTGTTAGAACCGGCCTTCATAGTCATCTGTTCATTCACTCATTCATCCATTCATTCATATTAGGCCTGGACACTGATCTACACACCAGGCTTTGAAGTTAATTCCTAGATCTTTCACTTGCTATCTTGACAACCTTGGCCAACTCACTTAACAATGAGTTTCTGATTTATACATAGGATTTTGTGATGGAGCCAACTTCAGAGGGGGTTACTGTAGACTGAATGAAATCATCATTCAAAGTCCTTGGTTTGGTGCCTGGGTACAGTAAGCAGGAATAGTTTTGCACTGGTAGTGGTAGTGATGATGTTGATGGTGATGCAACGTTACTTACAGAGCCGCCATTTTGCTACTAAGAAAAACTGATACGTACTAGAAGGCTAAGACTGTGGCCAGAGACCCTTGAATCCTGGATCCCTTGAAGACCCATGGGATTCATCTGCTCCTTGCCTCTGGCTGCAGATAGAACTACAACCAACAGGGCTGCATTAACCTGCCTCACCACTGCACTGGCCCTTAACATGAGCAGTCTCTGTTTGTCTCGTGAGTCTTGAAAAAGAGAGTAAGCCCCACAGGCCGAGGGCCTGCAAACTCCCGGATGTCACAAGGGAAGCATTTTCAACAGTGTGAAACCCTCCCCTCTATACTCAGTTTCACTCCTATCGGTTGACTCATGGTCACCCACACTCCCAGCCCCAGCAAGTGAGGACATGTGGCCTGCTCAGGGGACTCCCTCCCACCAACCTTCATCCAGACATTTGACACCATGGAAACAGCCAGAGCCATAGTATCTTTTGGACAATTTAAGAAATTGGCATTAAGGGGTGCGCCATCCTGGATCTAGAAAACTTGTTGCTGTAGGTTTTCTCAAGCGGTATCCAGAGCTCCAGGAGAGGACTCTGGAATCCACAGGGAAGCACGTGCTGGTTACCTCCCCTGGAGAAGTCTTCTCTTCTCCTTCTCTTCCACCAGCCCCTGCCCCCTGCCAAGAACACTTTGTCAGCTGCTGCTCCCTGTCCCTAGTCAGATGCTACCCTGCGGACCCCATGGTCATTCTTCCACAAGAAAGATCTTGAGGTTAACACCAGCCTCTGTAGCAGACTGATGATGGGGCTGCACACCACTCTTCCCTTGGAGGGTAGAACTTCAGCCAGAGTAAGAGGAGCTATGTAAGGACCTGCAAACCAGCTCTTTCTCTCCTCCCTGTTCACGGGCACATGATGATTTTATTAAAATGATATAGTATTTGTATTTGCCACGAAATGTCCTTTCCACTTTTCTAATGGGCTTCAGGTGGCTTTACCTGTTAGGTGAACTCTCAGGAGCTTTCATGACCCAGTGGTCCAAACTAGAAATGTTAATGCCCCACTATGGTTTATATTTTAAAGACGACAATAGGACCCAGAGGTGAAAATAATAACAACACTAAGAAATGGATGCCGTAATGCCAGTCTTTCCCTATAAATTGTCTCCCTTTTGCTTTCATATCCCCACAGGCGTGAGGGTTTTACTCAGTTCTGTGTTGGGAGGATGCCTGCACCATACATATGCTTTCCACCACAGAGCTGTGGGCACAGGAGGCCTGTCCACCCCTGGGTAGGATTTGGCATAAAGGGCTGGTAGAGAGAGAGGACTTCAGGACTTAAAGAGATTATCTGATCCTTAGCCGTAGTTGCCAGTAGCAACTACTACTGGCCTCTTTATTCATAAAATGGCCTAGATGTTCCTTTGCTCTGATGAAATTTCCTAAACATTAGAGATAGAGAGTATCTGTGTAGCATAGTAGAAAGAATCTTCGTTATCATTTGCTGAGTGCTTCTGACATCTAAAGACAGTGGCATGGAGTATCTCGGGGAATCTTCAGAACAGCCCCCGTCCTATAGGCATATGTTATCCTCATTTCTGAAAGAATGAAGACACAGAGGAGTTAAGTAACAGGCCTAAAATTGCTGACTATTGAATGGTGAAGCCAGCACTGTACTCAGATGCGCTTCGCAAACAGTCCTTATTTCAACCTCTGAGCCACACCATCTCTGTGCGGGACCGTGCCAGGGCTCACCCGGGCTCTTCTGCTTATGAAAGCAGACTCCATGACTTTGCTGATAATCGCCATTTCTACTTCTGAAAAATGAGCAGGAGAGCCTACTGTGCTGGGACTGGTAAGGGTTTGGAAGAGATTGCCATACGTGATACAAATCTCTGCATGCAGGCATTTGATTTTTGGTAATGACAGTCAGGGAAAGGTGATGAAAATACCCAATGAGGGAAGACGATTTTCTATGTCCTAGTCTCTGGCTCTTAGACTTCTGTTTCCTCCTCTGTAAAATGAAAGGTTTGGGTTAAGGAGGTGTTCCTGATAGAATTTATACTGAGCTACTGTGAGATTCAGATTCAGGAAAGGGAAACAAAAAGAATTTAAAAAAAAAATGTGGGTGGGGAGAGAGAGAGTGAAGTTCATCACCTTGTATCATCACAGGCAATAGAGAAAAAGGCAACAGAAAAAATTTGCCATTCTACTTGGTTAGAAAGCCTGATGACCACTGCTGCAACTACCTTAACTAGTCCTTAACTAGTACCAGTTAAAGGAAACTCTACCCCATGTGTTTCCCATTAATGCTTATGGCAAATATATAAACAGTTTCCAGTCGGTTCTCTCCTATTTCTCAGCAGGCCCTTTCTTTTTCAGTCCCAGTCTACTGGGTATATTTAGGGTCCAAAGGATCTGGTATTCCCTCCCCCAAACACACGCACTCCATTCAAATTACTCAAAGGAAGTAACTAACTTGCACATGCA
Source organism: Galago senegalensis (assembly GCA_963575145.1). Taxonomy (NCBI): domain Eukaryota; kingdom Metazoa; phylum Chordata; class Mammalia; order Primates; family Galagidae; genus Galago; species Galago senegalensis. Next base: position 18,946 of record CAUYTI010078281.1, read on the forward strand.
ATTTAGCTGATTACATGCGATTATGAGCATACATCTGCCATCCCAACAGAGGGCTGCACTGGCTTCCATGTGGGGATGGGCAAAAATAGATTCATGGAAGCCATGGCGGCCTCAGAATTATCATACCAAATGTAAACGTTTGGATACTCGGCTTCCTCAACATGACTTCCTGTTTTGCAGACAAGAGTTTGAAGAAATATTAATAAAAGAAGCTCCAGGCTCCTTTCTGTTCACCAAGTGGCTTGCTCAAAACAACATTCTAATGATTTAAGTGTAAATGAATCAGAAGCATATGGATTAGATTTCCCTTAAAATACACAAGATTTCTAAATGAGGGAGAGTGGCATAAAGAATTTCCCCAAATTGAGTGCCCCTCGGAATTGCCTTCTCTAACATTATTAAAAATTGGTTGTTGGTGGTGGGGCAGTGCAGGGAGGCTGATTCGCTTTGAGCTGCATTTGGCAAAAAAAAGATGGGATGGTGAAAAGGTTTCTAACATCTCCTTTAAAAAAAAGGACCATACTTCTCCTTGGGCATCAACTAATTCATCCCAACCAGCCTTTTTGATGAGTTAAGTGTAAATGAACCAGTAACATACGGACTGCATTTGAAATACACATGGGATTTAAAAATGAAGGAAAAAAGCATTTGGTCAAGTATGTCTGGGGTTTTGCCAAACCCATAACGTTAGAAAAAATTGTTTGAAACAACTGATGCATCCTTCCCAGAGCTTGCCAGCCACACCAGGCACAGTGGAAGCAAGGGGCTGTTTGTGTGACTATTCCAGCCGGTTCCCTCGCAAACACCAGGGAACATCCAGGTCTCAGCAGTCTCCCCAGGTCCTGCAGTCTCACCAGGCAGCACCTGCCTGGTGATAGGTAGGTCCGTAATTTTAATACAGGCCTTTTTTTTTTTTTTTTTTTTTTTTTGCGTAAAAGAGGATCACTTCCCAAGTAAGAGAGAAGGCAAACTTACTTCTCTTTTGAGACCATGCAAATTCAGTACAGTGGCTGTTCAGCCGTTGTTCTCCAAGATAAACATAAAAGGTAATTGAACAGAGATTGGAATCTGTCTCTTAATGGGATCTGCACCTCGTGTTTGCATTTTTCACATTTGGCACCAGAGTAAAAAAGGAAGTGCTGACCCGGCACCCCAAGTCACCCAGCAATGTGCTCACGCCCCACCCCTCAGCCGGTGGCTCCCTACTCTTCACCTGCCGAGACCCCGTTATTTTCCTTTCCTCCCAAATACCATGTTGGGAACAATGTTGTCTAGATACCAGATGTAGTTATTGAGAAATAATTTTCTCATTTTGTTATTAATCAGAAACTGCCAACGTAACAAAACTGACATAAACTCATTTAAGTCAAAAGAAAGAAGACAGATTTTAATTCTCTGCCACCGTTTGAACCCAGTTAGCGTGATAACGCCAGTGAATGTTTCTGACATGTTGGGAATATCTCAGAGAAGCACATGTCTCCCTGTTTGGGTCCCCAAGGGTCAGAATCCCAGATGGGGAGTCCTTAGCCTAAGGGATCTGAAAATCATTTCAAGGTGGGAAGATTTTCAGAATGGCTCCAGCGGAACTCTCTAGGCCCAACCCCTCCTGAGATCCCCATATCATTTTATTAATAACAAGTCTTTCCCAAATACCAGGCAGGTCAAAAGACTTGGTAGCTCTGAGATTCATCACAGAAGCTGATGAGGATTGAAGGGGCCACCCCGTCTCTCCCAACGCAGAGTTTCTGATTCCTCGGGGCGGTCGCCCAGCCTCTCCCCTGCTTCTGAGGCCATTCTGCTCCTCATTTGGGGCCTGAAGCCATTCAGCCTGTTCCATTTAAGAGCTCTGCGGTGACTTCAATGGTTTAAATCCGCTGCAGCCACCCAAACACCTATTTTATTTTCAAGAAAATTAAGTGTGTGTCGTCAGAGCTTGTTAAAGGGCTTAAGGGAAAATTGATTTTATTATTTCCCTGCTCTGTTTGGGAGGGTGGGATGGAGGAGTGGAGTGGGAGGGACAGACTACTTGGAGATTTATATAGAAATTCAAAAGTTACTCTTTTGAGTTTCTCTGCCCACGTTAAGACTTTGGGCAGCCACATCCCTGGGTGTTTTCATCAGAGTAGGTGGCAAGGCCGTTCCTTTTTGTACCATTCGAAATAGGCTTGTGCCATAAATTCCTATGAAGCAGACACATCTCCGGAAAACACCCTGGGAGTGTGATCATCTTGAGACAGCCACAGAAACAGTGGGACATTAATGAAAGTGTGCAAATGAAATAATAAACTAGGGGCGGCGCCTATAGCTCAGTGAGTGGGGGGGCCAGCCACATACACCAAGGCTGGCAGGTTTGAGCCCCGCCTGGGCCTGCTAAACAATGACAACTGCAACCAAAAAATAACTGGATGTTGTGGCGGGTGCCTATAGTCCCAGCTACTTGGGAGGCTGAGGCAGGAGAATCACATGAGCCCAGGAGTTTGAGGTTGCTGTGAGCTGTGATGCCACAGCACTCTACCAAGAGCAACATAGTGAGACTCTGTCTCAAAAAAAAAAAAAGAGAGAGAGAGAAAAGAAAAGAAAGAAAAGAAATAATAAACTAGGGTGGAAGAACCATTTCAAAACAACCTGTGATGGGGCGGCACCTGTGGCTCAAAGGAGTAGGGCGCTCACCCATATACCAGAGGTGGTGGGTTCAAACCCAGCCCCAGCCAAAACTGCAAAAACAAAACAAACAACAACAACAAAAAAAAAAAACTGTGACCTTCTTTTCATTTTCTTCCTGCTATAACCCACCCTCTAAATACACACACACACACACACACACACACACACACAGAGCAAGATAGTTCAGAGAAAGGGCCCACAAGAGATGGAACAATTACAGGAGAAAGGAGACGTCCTCTCCCTTTGTCTGAAGTTCCCATTGTCAAGGTTAAGGTGCTGTTGTAACTTTAAGCAGCTCTTTGAAATGAATTATGTCTGTGGCTTTTGCACATTTGTGTTGGAATGACCAAACAGCAGCAGAGGGGCCGAGTCACAGGAGCACACATGCATGCTGAAATTTATTTCCGGAAAGCGATCAGACGAGGGGCACTTAGGCCCTACAGCGGGGCCAACTCAGAAACAAGACGGACAAGTTCACAGGCTGCTGCTGACATAAGATCGATTGGCTATCCTGGGCCATTTAGCAAACAGTTTACATAGGCAGCCGGGTACTGGATTTAAACTAAATGAAAACTATCGGGAGAGTTCTCTATAAAGTGGACTTGATCTATATTAGGGAGCAGGCTAATTATAGGGATTGGCATATATGGAATCAAAGTGAAACCCTATATGGGACTAGAGAGTGGTGGTCTTTTATACCAGGGTGGTCTGAAACTGGGGTTTAATGTATGTACAATATACAAACATTTTTGACAGACCATTAACACCTATAATCTTGTAAATATTTGCAATTTTCTAGATCATAAATATAGCTGCATAAGCAGTTCTTTCAGAACATCATTTATACACCATTAAAGGTTAATTTACAAGTTAGTACCTTATAGAAAGAAGATATGTGGGCTTTCTGCTAACTTTCTGTAAAGGGAGACCGGTGTCTCCAAAAGCAATTTGTAGCTCTCCTGTGTGTCTGACTGGGGTCCTATTCTAAGCACTATTTGAATTCTTTTCATCAGCTCATGTTCACAGCAAACTTAATCTTCTGTTTTGGGGAGGGGAAAAAAAACAGAGGGGAGAGAAAGATCTGAGGTCTTCAGGCCGTACTTGCAAGCATCCAAATGTTTATTTGAATAGTCTCTCTTGACGCCATTTTCATTTGTCATAATTCCTCTGATACCTGTGGTTGTACCTTAACCTTTAGCCCGAAGGGCTTCCAACAGTTTCGAACTTAAAGACTCTTGGAGGGGCCAGCTAACAATGGAAGTCTGACCTCTGAGATTGCCCTTGCCTCTCTGTGACATTATGTTTTGTAAAATCCAAAGAGAACGAAAGAGGAAGGAGACTTACGAGGGACTTTTGCCCTCTCCAGCCAGGTAGTACAGTTCTGTAGTTGACTGAAGCTGGCAATAGAGCCCTGGGTCCCTGGAGGAGCTGTCCACCAACCATGGTGGCAGAAAGATGCTGGAACACTCTGGGAAAAGAATTGGTAAATGTAGGTGAAACCCATGATGGGACAGCTGCAGAATAAGGTCAAGTCCCCACAGCAGATTTGTGTTGTCTGTGAAGAAGCTGAGCTGTGTGACTTATTCAATACCCGAGAGCCTCTTTTTCCCTGCAGGAAGGATTCTGTTGATATCATTGCCCTTTTTTCTGACATACAAACAGCCGGGCCTGCTGGCTGCGTGCCTGCTTGGCCTGGCACCGGCGTCATCTGTCATGCGTCCTAAGCCTTCGCTGCCTCTTAGATCTCCCAATCTTAGAGTATTCTCAGCATTTTCCAGCAGCTCTGGTTTTCAGGAGCTCATTAAGACACCAGAAACAAATTTCAAAAAGACTGTAGTCTACATACACCCTCCTGCCCTCCTGTTCTATTGATCTGGGGAAATTTCCCAAGCATATCTAATATTCTCTGTGCTTTTCAGCTTCGGCAAAGTCTACAGGTTCCCAGGATAGCAAGACAGGTCTCCCGTACTCACAGCTCTTCAGCCCAGAGACAGAGCACTGATCGTGGAGTCTGTGGGTTTTGCATTCTAACCTTAGATCTGCCACTGTCTGACCTTAGAAAGATGGCAGTCTGCTTTAGGCTGTTAATGGTGGCCTCAAAATTCCTGTACATGACTCAGTCTGTCTTCTGTGGTTTCTTGTTAGGAACACAGGAAACCTACTGGTACTCTCCTTTCCCTCCATAACCTTACCCCTGAGTGTTCCCCAGAACTCCCACTCTGGCCCTATCTTCACACGCATTTTAGCATTTTGCTGTGATATCCCTGTCTAAACCACAGCCCTCCTCTTAACTATTTCCTCTAAGCCACACCTCCCTTTCTGTACAGGTTTAATAATATGAAAAGGTAAAAATAAATGTTGACATAGGTTCATGGGGTTTGTAGGCATTTGAAGATTCACAGACACTCTGAAAACAATTCCAGGATTTGAACAGCTGATGGAATGTTCAATAAAGTTAGGGGTTTAGGCTGTGGCTAGGGATTTGGGGACCACGATTAGGACTTCACAGCTTGGAAGGCAGAGGCCAAGTATAAGACTGTACAGTTATTCTTCAGTATCTATGGGGGTTCCGTGGGTCCTCAAGTCCCTTACATCAATGGGCATAGTATTTGCTTACAACCTACACATATATCCTGTATACTTTAAATCAGGGGTCCTCAAACTTTTTAAACAGGGGGCCAGTTCATTGTCCCTCAGACTATTGGAGGGCCAGACTGTGGACCCCAGGATGAGTCGGCTGCTAAGCAGGACAGGCAGTGGCAGCAAAAACACCTGGCAGGCTAGATAAATGTTGTAGGTGGGCTGCATATGGCCCGCGGGCCATAGTTTGAGGACACCTGCTTTAAATTCATCTCTAGATTACTTATAATACCTAATACAATGTAAATGCTATATGAATTGTTGCTATCCTATATTTTTAAATTCATATTAATCTTTATTGTTATATTGTTATTTTCATTTTTTTTGAAATATTTTTGATCCATGGTTGGTTGAATCCATGGCTACGGAACCCAAAGATACAGAGGGCTGACTGTGTCTGCAGAGTAACCAAAGGGGTGTATTTGATGGGGGAGGGACACACACACAAATATGTTATTACCTTGAGGAATATCTAGCTACTAGGTTTTCTCTGGAGCAACCAAAGTAGGAAAGTTTTGTCATCTGTAAACAACAAAATTTGGTTTTCTTGACATTTTTCTGTTGGCCTTGAGTCATAATTAACACTGTTTATCTGAGTATTGAGTGTCTGTCACTTGCACACACAGTCATTGAAGACCATCAGCTATTCATTGTCCTTTCAATTTTTGATTCAAGGCTCAGAATAGGAATCAAAGGTCAGCCTCATGGTACCAATAGGGTACAATGCTCCTATGTGCCAAGGTACCAATGCTCCATGAGAAGTCTACCTCTATTTGAGTGTACCAAGACACATCCTTGTTGAATAGTTGAGTCTTTATGTTGCTCCCATCTGAGTCCCTCCATTCTGCTCTTCCATCTCCCTCACTCTACCATCAAATCACCCTGTCCATGTACCCTACACTCAGAACCCAACTATTCTGCACACATTGGTGGTTTCCATTGGGCCAACTTGTTAGCTATCCCTCTCAGAGTCCCCAGGCCCTATCTATTCCTGAATGAGTTAAAACATGCGTGTTTCATGCAGTTTATGTGACAACTTTTTTCTTCTCTGTGGTGATGGGGATGGACTTTTTTTTTTTCTTACCATCTTTCTTTAATGTTTGTGTATTTAATGTGTGGCCCAAGACAACTCTTCTTCCAAGGTGGCACAGAGACATCAAAAGGTTGGGACACCCCTGAAGGGCAGTGTGTTAGGCTACATGGCCTTAGTTTGCCATAGACAGTCTCACAAAGAGTTGTCATTTCATACTGTCTTTGGGTTTTGTTGGATGTCAAAAGATGAAACAGCCACAGGCAGGATGTTTCTGCATCTTTTGTAAATTTCCCATTGACAACTGCCCATGATGTTATTCAGTGTCCCTTACATCAAGACTAATTTTTTCTTAACATTCAACATGAAAAAGAAAAATAAATTCTTTTGTGTCTCCCAGTTAACCATTTTGCTTGTGATTTGTAGGTAAAATCCACAAAACTCAAAAGCGTTGGGAGGAGTGTTTGCTTAATTTAGGAGAGCGACTCCCCTTGATCTTTTCTCTTTTCTGCCTTGGTTACCAAGAAGTTCTGTGCCTGACCTTTCCCCTGTGGTCATAGCTCCTCTTGTCCTAATTTCTGTACTGGTCCCGTGCTGTTCTTTCCTCCTCCCTTCCACACTCATTCTTGGTCTCTTCCCTTTGCCTTCCCACTCTTCTCACCTCCATATCTCCAATGCTTTGTGGAAGAAAAAGAGATTACAATTATGTGGTACTTTCCAGAGCAGGGATCTCCTGGGGGAAAGATTGGCTTCCTCCAAGGCCTATCAAAGGATATTCTGATGAGAGTCGTGTCCAAACAAAGTGAAACAAAATAAAGAGTTCTTTGAACAAAGACGTTTAGGAAATAATTTATGTGATGCACTCCAATTGTCTCTCTGAGATTCTCAGAGAATATTAGGAGAGTTCAATCTAAAAAGTGCTGAAGTAAAGAAAATAAGTGCATTTGCACACATAGTCCTTTTATATGTGGTGCTCAGAGGAGCTGGGCTTCCATTGACCACACCTTGAGAACTGACTTCATCCCCATCATGGACCTCAGCAGTGGCCCTGTTAGGCACCAAGGTCAGCAAGCAGAGGAGATATGGGTAAGTGAGGAGACCGAAGGGTGGCCTTTCCTGCTTCCCAGGGAAGACCTGAGGGGACTGACTGCTCAGTCTTCTTCATCCTTGGTCACTCAAACCTAAGTTCCCCGCATCACTGCTTTCCACAGATGACCTGTTCACCCTCCTCAGCTCACCCAGCTTCACCCCTAGTACTAACAGGTCAAGCTCCTTAGTGAATGTGTTCAATGTTTTTGAATTAAAGTGCCAGAAACTCTTTTGGAGAGAAAATACTTCACTGGCTCATGCCTTGGATGTCCGAGGATGGGTTTAAAGCATGACTGGATCCGTGGATTTCAAATGCACCATTATATCTGCTCCTTTCTCCTTCCCCTAACTCTACTTCTGACTGTCCATTGGCATCAGTCCCCATATCTCTCTGCATGCTGGGAAAGAAGACCACTGACTATTCCAAGTCTACATGCTTTACACTAATAATCCAAATGGAAAAGACCATCTCTTCCCCCACTGTGCATGTGCCAAAAGGCTTGGAAATGCTGGGCTGGCCCTGTGTGTAAGGTTACATGTCTGTCCTGTGCCAAGAGCTGAAATCAGAGTGCCCTGAAGTGATTGGCTCAGCTTGAACCATACGCCCACTTACTCAGGGCAGGGTTAGTGACCAGGAACACCTGTGCATCTACCATATCAGGACCAAGGTACATCTTGAATTGTCCCATTTTCTTTAAAAGTCTATCTTCCTTTGAAAGAAAGCTTCATTTCTTTCTACTTACACTTACAAGGATGGCCTCATTTTGGTCTCCCGTGCAATGCACCCAAGGCTTTTTCATATGCATCTGACTGCATAGCTAGACTGTCCGCTCTTCCAGGGTGGGAATCATGTTTTTCCTTTATTTTCTATCCCTCCCCTTCCCACCTGGCATTCTTCCCTCATTTACTCATCCTGCAAATTTTTGTTAAATATCTATTGCATTTAGCCAGGCAATGTGGTGGGCGCCTGTAGTCCCAGCTACTCAGGAGGCTAAGGCAAAAGAATAGCCTAAGCCCAAGAGCTGGAGGTTGCTGTGAGCTGTGATGTCTTGACACTCTACCAAGGGTGACAAAGTGAGACTCTGTCTCTAAATATATATATAGCATACTACAAACTATGCCAGACCCTGGAGACTTACAAAAACATAAGAACAATAAATGTAAGATGTTCAGAAGATTCTTTAAAAATAACCAGCCCCCATTCCTTGTGACATTCCCGCCATCAAGAAGGTACCTTATTCCCTTAGCTACAAGCCTTGTGGCAGTTCAGTGAGGTTGTCATCTAACCTGGCCAGTCATCGCCTACCCTGACCCTCAGATTTCTCAAGTGTGAAATAAGGAGATTAATAAAATGCTCTCCAAGCCCTAAAATTTGAGGGTTCTAGGTCTTAACAACCACGTAATGTGGACAGAAAGTGATGCTTTCTTTCAACTCGTCCCTAATTATCTCATTCCAACTTACATTCCATCCTGACCCTCCTCGGCATAAAAGATAAGAAGAGAACATAAATTCATTCTGCTGTCCTCTATACCGTGTTTCACTTCTAGAGAAGTTGGAAGCCATTCATAGCTTTTCATTCACTGCCATTCATCACCATTTTAAAGCCATTCATAACCTTTCTGGTATATTCATTGTAATTATCCATTTTATTTGTATGTGTTTTGTGATTTACACAGTCCTCCCAAACAGCTTCTTGGGAACAGATAAGGAAGGAGTTGTCCTTTACAGATATAAAAGCTGAGACAGAGATAGTATATAAATACTGACTTTCCCAGGGTCCTGGGGTTCATTTAAGTCTCTCCATGGTGCCATGACCCTGCCCTCTCTCTACCACTTTAAAGGAGCTGCACAGTCTAAAAGATAGAGTCAGCTCTTGTCATCAGAAGTCTGGATCCCCGAGAAGAAATGTCTGAGAACTTCTTAGGATATTGAAATCAAAATGATTTGGGTGGAGCTTAATTTTAACCCTCAGCCTATCAAGGCCTTTGGCAAGGAGACAGGAACACCAGGAACGCACTGTCTGCAAGAAAAAGGCAGCAGAAGTGCCACCTACATCCAGCAGCTCTCACAAAACGTGGATGAACGAAATTAGAGTGGGGGGAAATCGCACCATGTTTGGGGGCCCTCCATTCTGGGAAGTGCTCATTCGGGTCTTTGCAAAGCCCAGCCAGCCATGCTTTCCCCATTCCCCTAACCCCTGTGTTTCATTTTTTAAACCCAAGCTCCTGCAAACAGAAAGGCCGTGCACATGCTTCTGATTCATTTGCACTTAACTCATCAAGCTGTGCTTAAAAAGAGCTATGTGTTGTCCAAAAACCTTTGGGAATCTTTTTATTTTCCTTTTAATGAGCCATTGAAAGTTGTTTGTTCTTGGCGCTGCTATTGTTGTTTTCCACCAGGATGCTCAGGCTTGAGTTGAACACATGGAACAAAATGGGGCACTAAGTGGACATGCAGTGGATGCAGCCTCGTGGACATGCAGACCCCAATCTCTTAGAGACCATGAGGGACATTCTGGTTAGCAGGGTCTCTGGGACTCTGCAGTCATGGAGCTCCACAAGGGGGGCCTGAAGAAGCTTCATGCGGAGAATCTTGCCCAGAGCCAGGCCCATGCAAACTCCCACAGGCTCAGCGAGAAGCAAACAGGGCTTCAGATTGAGGTAGAGGGTTCGCTTCATCCTGCCCAGCCTCCAGGTTATAGGAAGAAGAAGGAGCTACAGATTCCTGGCTCAGAAGGAGACAATCACTCCAGGGAAACAGAGTCCCACTCCAAAGGCAACTTGTCCTAGCCAGCATCATCCCATCCCTGGACCCAGGTTAAGGTACCGCCTCGCTGGTGACTTTCTTCCACCCTTGACATAAATCAGAGCCTGATCTTTCCAAGATTAGAAGCTTCTGATGGCCTCCTGGAGCACTTTGGATAAAACCCAAATATTTTGCCATGGACAAAAATAGTCACTGTGACTAAGCTTCACCTGGCCCCTTAACCTCAGACCTTACTGGTTGTCCTTATTCACTTTGATCCAGTCAAACAGCGTCTGCTCTTTAACTTGAATGTGACAAGTTCATTTCAACCTCAGGGTCTTTGCATGCCCTGTTCCCTCAGCCTGGAATGCTGTTCCTTCCAGTATTCACATGGCTGACTCCACCCCATTACGGATACCACTTCTTCTTTTGGATCCTGCTTTTCCCTTATTCTACCACCTCTGCCCTAACTTGTTCGTTATTGCTTACTTTTCCCCTTTAGCCTTTACCACCCCTTGAAATTACTTTAATTGCGTCTTCATTCACATGTCTGTTTCTGTTGATTGCACCAGAGTAGAAGCTCTGGGAGGTCAGGGACCATTCTTCCTTAGTCACCTCTGAGTCTTCAGTGCATAGAACATACCTGACACAGGGGAGTAGCTTAATATTTCAGTGAGTGAATGACTATCTCCAACAACCACTTCAACACATGATCATGCATAAGCTTAAGGAGAATGCCTCCCTGGGCCTCACTGGCAAGAACTAACCTAAAAGAGCCCTTCCTCTGCCTTAGATAAGGCAGCATCAATGCATTGCTCTCAAGCAACTGGCCTTTGGGGGAGCTGCCACAATTGTGACCAGGAAGGGCAGGGGATCTTATAACAGATGACCGTAGGAGAACTCCTGGCTCAAATACTTGCCATATTAGAAGGCTTGATATCATACAGCACGTTGGAACCTGGCACCCACGAGAGAATAGTGGCTCAGGAAGATGCACAGAGCCAGATAAACCAGCATCCACAGCCTGCCTCCCACAGACACCAGCCCTGTGCCTTCGGGCCAGCCATTTGCCTCTCCTGAGCCTTTGTTGCAAAACAGGATGACAGTATCTAAGTCATAGGATATTGTATAAAATATACAAAATACCAAACACTAGATCCAATATGAAAAGGGTACTCAATAATTGGTAGCTGTTGTCACTAAAGAGAGTGGAGTTGCAAAAATTCTAATGAACCAGAAAAGCTTTTTTTTTTCCCCATAATATTCATATAGGTTTTTCCTCTGGGAAGTACCTATCTGGATAGTGACCTGGAGAATGGACCAATCCAATAGTTATTTTTCCATTTTTTATTATGATAACATACATATAAAATTTCTATCTTAACTATTTTCGAAAGTACAGTCAGTGGCACTAAATACACTGATATTGTTGTGCAGCCGTCACCACCATCCATCTCCAGAACCCTTTTTCATCTTGCAAAACTGACAGTCTCTACCAGGCATCCTCAAACTATAGCCCGCAGGCCTCATGCAGCCTGCCTAGGACATTTATCCAGCCCGCTGGGTGTTTTTGCCGCCACTGCCTGTCCTGCTTAACAGCCAACTCATCCTGGGGCCTACAGTCTGGCCCTCCAACGGTCTGAGGGACAGTGAACTGGCCCCCTGTTTAAAAAGTTTGAGGACCCCTGGTCTATACCCATCAATCAACAACTCTCCATTCCTCCTTCCCCCAGGTCCTGGCAACCACCATTTCATTTTCTGTCTCTGTGGACTTCTCCAGGAATCTCGTATAAGTGGAGTTATACAGTATTTGTCCTTTTTACGGCTGGCTTATTCCACTCAGCATGATGTCCTCAGGATTAACCCACATTGCACTATGGGTCAGAAGTTCTTCCCTAATTAAAGCTGAATAATACTCCAGCATATATTTATACCACATTTTGTTTATCCATCAATCCATCCATGGACACTTGGGTTGCGTCTACCTTTTGGTTATTGTGAATAATGCTGCTATTGACACAGGGGTACAGATCTCTCTTTGAGACCCTGCTTTCAATTCTTTTGAGTGTATACTCACAAATGGAATTGCTGGATCATGTGGTGATTCTATTTTTAATTTTCTGAAGACCCACCACACTGTTTTCCACCATGCCAGGGCTGCATCATTGGACCCAACAAGAATGCACCAACAGTTCCATTTTAAGTGGAGGCTGAGAGAGGGAATTGCAATGGGGTTAACGGAATACGATGTAAGAGAAATCCCAGTTCCTCACTTCCCCTGACCGTCTGGGAAAATGTTCTTCTGTTTGTTCCCCTTAAATCTCTGCCAGAGAAAACTGATAGTCGATGCCTATATTGGGCCCCTGGTTCAACAACTCAAATGTTTTTCCTAAATATTGCTGTTAATGCATCTTAACAGTGTAAGTCGTCACTTGGAAACAAAAGACAGCAAGTTGTAGCTTTTACAGGACCTGTTGCAAACATATCCGGCATGCCAAATCTCTGAAAAATACTTTTGATTTTTCCTTTCATTTTCACAAGTATATATAATACAACATGCAGAAAAGGCCTTGCATGACTAAATTCATAATACCTGTACCTTCAGGATCTCGTTTTCATTTAACAGTATAGCACGTTGATTTTCCGTGTTATAAACAACGCTTTGTAGACATCTTTACTTAATGTATGTACAGTATGACCCATTGCTGTCAATGGCCATACACTTTTAAGCCAATCCTCTATTGTTCAACACTTGAGTTTTTTTTTTCAATCTTGCATATGATGAATCTTATAATACACAAATCTTTGTTTGAATCTTATGTAGCTTGTAGAAGAGACAGTTTCAGAAGTGAATTTCTAAATCCAAAACAATGCAAGTCTTTCTTGTATTTCAAAGATCTGGATAATATTGTCCAGGTGATCTCAGGAATGCGATACAATACAGTAGACTGTAACCAGGAGACTGTAACTGAAAGTCTTGTTCTCCTTTACATGTCTACTGACTCCCATCTTTTATGTTTGTTGGCTGCAACACGAGTTGTTGAATAAAAAGTATGACTAAAACCTAAAGAGAATCAGAAAACGTATAAAAGAAAAAGCTAAAAGGACAAAATCCATGACATTCCCAAAGTATAAATTTAGACCAAGAAAAATTAGAACAGCTAATATTATTGGGCATTTGATGTGTGTTAGAAACTTTGGTGTTGATATACAAACCACCTTTATATTCATAACAACTCTACAGTACAGTTAGGATATTTTCAGTTGCAATTCTTTGAGCAAGTACTCACTTAATTGTAAAGACCTGGGTTAAGTTTGGTTTCAGAAACAGTTTGATTCCGGGTCCCAGGTGGTATTGTTTCTTTTTATTTCTTGACTCTGATTTCCTCTACGTTTGCTTCTTTCTCTGCAATGAATGCTTTCCTAGAGTCTGAGCCAAAGTCTCATTGCATCTCATTGACTCTCACCAGGTCACATGTCTGTGGCCACAGTATTATGTCACCCTGGGTAGAGGGCTGTGACATCACAGCTGACAGTAACCTCAAACTCTTGGGCTTCAGTGACTCTCTTGCCTCAGCCTCCCAGTAGCTGGGACTACAGGCACCTGCCACAATGCCCAGCTATTTTTCTGTTGCAGTTATCATTGTTGTTGAGCAGACCCAGGCCGGGTTTGAACCTGCCAGCCTCAGTTCATGTAGCCAGTGCCCTAACCACTGAGCTATGGGCACTGAGCCTAATATAACATTCTTAATGGATAGATCTGAGTCACCCACAAGGGCACCCAGAGCATGGAAATTGACAGTGGAGTAGAGAGAAGACCCATGATAGAAATCTGGGACTCTTTGACAGGAAAAGGGTTGATGGGTGCTGAGCAGTAAAAGTATCTCTTGGACAGACAGGCGCTCTAACCTACCACATTATCACAGATGTTCAGAGAGGTTATTTGACTTCTCCAAGACCACATAGCTAGCAAGTGGCAACGAGCAATCCAAACACAGTCCTCTATTGGTCTCACCTTGGTAGAAGCAATGAGCAGCTCAGCGAAGCCCCCAAATCTCTGATTCTAAAGCAACCTCTCTCTCTAGTCCCTTGGGGCTGGCAGTTTGTCTGGGTCCTTCCTACACAGCTCTGGGTATCTACATAGTTATATTTATTCAAGCTGAACATATTCATTCATTCGGCCAAAGGATCAGACTCCCACCTCATTCTGACCTATAGTTTAATGGACTAAGGTTAATGCTAGTCAAATTGGGGAGCAGGAAAGTATGGTTCTAATCTCATCTCTGAGAAACTGTACCTTCAAGTTATTATTTAAGCTCACTAAGCTTCAGTTTTCTCCTCCATAAAATGGAGTAAATAGTAGTCCCTCCCTTCTAAGGCTGTTGTGAGATTAAGTGAGCTAATGCATGCAACTTGTTCAGGGTCATACCTGTCTCCTCGTTGGTACCAAGGGGTAACCGGCCATCGGTGGGCATAGAAGGACATCATTACCACCTTCTCATGTGCTATTACCACTCATCCTCAGTCCTCACAATTTCAGATCCATTATCTGAGTTGAATGTAACTCATGACAGTATAAATGCTAAATTAATAAAGGTCATTATTTCATAGCAGAGGATTTAGCCTCTACTTCAAATTGGAGTTTCTGCTCATTACCAAGGGTATGAACATCCTGAAAAGGAGTTTATTCTTCTTCCCTTTAACATTTCACTCTCCTCTTCTTCTTTTTTTTTTTTTTTGAGATAATCTCATTTTGTCGCCCTACGTAGAGTGCCGTGGTGTCACAGAAACCTCAAAGTCTTGGGTTCAAGTGCCTCAGCCTCCTGGGTACCTGGGACTGCAGGTGCCTGCCACAATGCCCAGCTAGTATTTTTATTTTTAGCAGAGATGGGGTCTGTCTCACTCTTGCTCGTTCTAGGCCTGAACTCCTGGGCTCAAGCAATCCACCTACCTCAGCCTCCCAGAGTGCTAGGATTACAGGCGTGAACCACCTCACCTGGCATTCTCCTTATTCTTTTTGTTATGATTTTTTAATTAATTTTATCAGAACTATGTACATTGATAGATTTGTGAGGTTCAGTGTACTGATTTCATATACAATGTGCAATGCTTATGTCAAACTGATTAACACATTCATCACCTTGCTTACTTATTTGTTGTGGTAAGACAATTATAGTCTTTTCTTAATAATTTGGAATGTACCATTGCATTATGCACATTAGGTGAGGTTCCCCCAAATACCTTCCCTCCTCCCAGCATCCCCCCCTCCTCCCCTCTCTCACCTCCTCCCTTCTCCTTTCTGGACAATAGTTATGTTTTACCATTCGTATGAATGTGTAAGTGATTGTATATTGATTTGATTGCCCCTCCAATTTCTTCTAATCAGTTATCTAGTTGACTCACCATAGGCTATATTTACATGCTCCAGACGAGATAGGGTCTTTGCTGAGGGAGACCCAGCTTCACTTTTAAAAAGTGTACCCTATGCCTGGGTAGTAACGTGCACGGGTTACCCCACACTCACTCCTAAAATCCTACCTGAGGAAATGATCTTCTAGGATACAGAAGCCAGCCGTACCAAGTGCCCACTGCCACAGAAGGCAATGACCATTAATCTGTGGCTGTTTGGCATGTCAACTTCTGTGTAAAATTTAATTTTTATTTTTGTTCTAAGTTTTTTTAATTTCATTTTTATTTTTGTTAACGTGAGGGTACAAACCACTAGTTGACAACGTTTGTATTTATTAGATAGAGTCCTTCTTGTAGTTCTCATCTTCGATTTCTCCAGAAAGAAATCTAAATTTACAAATTCAGGAGTCAATTTCAGTGTTTTTTTTTTATTCTTGAGCATCAAAAGGTTCATATATATATATTACTTAGTCCTGATTGTTCCTATAATATTAAATAGAACTCAGTAACAAAATACCTGTTTGAGTCAATACTAATACAATTAAAGTAATTTTCATCTCACTCTAGAGTAATCCCTAAGCACCTCCTAGGCAAACTTGTATAACGAGAAATAGACGAATTTGAAATTCCGAATTCTGCAAGTTCGACTAATAGGGTATTAACTTGTAAGTTCTTTTTTCTTTTTAATTTAAGACTGTTTCTTGTTCACTGATTGACCTGCAGTGTGATCGTGTGGTAGTAGAATAATAGTAATGCTAAGAAAAATAATAATAACAATAGCTCCCATGTACTGAGTGCCTAAAAGATGCCACAAGGTTTGCAGACACCCTGTATAATCCTCCCAGTGACCCTGAGAAGTCAGGATTCGTATCCCCATTTTACAGAGGACGACATTAAAGTTCAAAGAATTGTGCCCCCAAATCTTATGATTATAAATAGGGGGATGAGAATCAAACCTAAATATGGTTCATTCCAAAGTCTACCCTGCTTTAGAACTGAGTCTGCAACCCTTCAGAATTAGGGTTTTTAAACTCGAGCTCACTACCATCGAATCAAATTGTTAGCCCAAATGGTACATCCGAAAGTGGATCTGGTGGAAGCCAGAAAGCGAGCCGTGATACACTTCTCTGTGAGAGGGTATGGAATCTTACGAGCTGCAGCCTTTGTGTTGATGAGACACTGGGGTCACAGTCAGCGGCATCATCACAGTGACCTTCTCCATATGTGGCCCTAGGAATAAGATTTAAAAAATGAAACACAGTTTGTTCATCTGATAAGAGGGATTGAAAAAACCCTTACTTCCTTAAGAAAGCAGATACCAATGAGGTGACTATCAAGAGATAGACCGGCTCTTTATTATCAACGGATAACTTTGTATTCCCCATTCAAGCCCCTTTGAGTTATCCGTTCGCAGCAATATCAAAATGATCAAAGCAACTTGTAGCTCTCCCTGAAGCCTTCTGTCCTCTAAATGTTTCATTTGTTTTGTTTTGTTTTAGTGCCAACCTCTCTAGCACTCTTAACAATAGCCACCAACCACCGGGGAGGAAAATTCAAGTTCTGGCAAAAAACCAAAGGAAGGATTCTTTCTCTGCCACCCTGCCCCCACCTCCTGGCCTCCCCCCCACTCCCCGCCATCCCCTTGGATCTAAGTTTTCCAAAATCCCTAAATTAGATATTAAGTCTATGTTTATTCCAACCTCTAATCTGGGAGATAGAAATATCTGTTTGCAGTCTCATTTGATCCTCTACTATCCCCAAAGTAAACCTCAAAATGTTGCTGATTTTCTGCCTCCTCTTTCTTCACGTGACCCCAGTTCAAATAGAACAGCTTTGGGGGTGGACCCCATGGGCAGCTCCAGTTCAAAAAAATTACTATTGCTGTAGGAATCCAGAGACTGGTTTTTGATATGCTTTGGACACATCACCAGTATTTTTTTTTTAAGCTGGTTCTATTTCAAGAATAAAAGGATGGATCTTTTTATTGTCAACAGTAATTCTGACCAGTAGACAGCTTGAAAGATGGCTTGGAAGATGCTTGATGATAAAACACTAATCATCATAAAGAAATCCTTGAAGCTCAAACCTCTGAACTGGCTAGGTACACTGGAACGGTCTTCTTTTGTCTTGAACTGCCTTGAGACAAGTATCTGATACTCATTTCAAAAAATTGTGAAACTATGACTTTTATTTTGGAAGATGTTCAACATGAAACTTAAAGGTGAAAGACCTAGGGTGGGGCCTGTGGCTCAAGGAGTAGGGTGCTGGCCCCATATGCCAGAGGTGCTGGGTTCAAACCCAGCCCTGGCCAAAAATTGCAAAAAAAAAAAATGGTGAAAGATCTACTTAGTTACTTAGTGTGATTTTTTTTTTTTAAGTTTTGAAATGATCAGTCTGATTCTTAAAGCAAAAGCTGTGGGACTTTGGCTGAACATATTTTAATCCTATGTTTAGTTTTCTTCTTTGGTAAAAATACTTCAATTTAACACTCCCTGTTCATGCCAGGCACTGTGCTGATGGGAGTAGGTCGAGTCAGGAAAATGTGACCTCTTCCTCTGAGGAGTTTAAAAATTCTTATGCTGGCCAAAAAAGGCACTACAAAGTTTAATGTACCCTGATTGAAAGAACAAAAAATTATATGACATTCGTGTTTCTACCTAATGTCCTACTATTTCCCTTTTCCCAAACAAAAGAAAACTGAATCACACACAGAGAGAAAAGAAATGTGCGTGCTGAGCAATGTTCTTTCGGCTTGCGATGTTTAAAAGCAGATATCTTTAAAGGAAATTTCAATGGAAATTGCTAATACTGAAATTAGTAGTATTATCAGCTACTCTGTGCTTCTACCCAACAAGCGTAAAGCTTCAGGCTTCATGGGGTTTCTCCAAAGTCTTTTCTTTTCAGAGCTTGAAAATTGACAGCACAACAACAGCTATTGACTTGGCATCCAGGGGTAGAAAAACACACCTGGTCCTGATGCCTCTGTTTTTCCTTCCAATCTTCCCCCTCTCGCTGTTCTTTCTCTTTGTTACCTCCCTGAGGAAATTCATAGAGGGAGCTTTGCTCAGTATAACACAAAGAGGGAGATACCATCCTCTGCTGGCAGGAAAATGGCAGCTACTCGGTTCTGGTAGGGAGCGTTGGTGGTTATTGATTTTTAAGGTCTACACAATTTTTTTGTATTAAATCATCAGCTGTGTACTTTTTTTATTAAATCATCAGCTGTGTACACTAACGTGTTTATGGAGTACCATGTGCTGGTTTTATATACAATTTGAAATACTTTCATCAAACCAGTTAACATAGCCTTCACCATACTTTCTTAATTGTTGTGTTAAGACATTTATACTCCCTAATTGCGATGGCTAAAACTTCCATTACGATGTTAAAGAGCAACGGAGACAATGGACAACCTTGCCTGGTTCAGACTTAACATGGCCAAAGCAGAATCTTTGAATTCTCTCATTCATGCCATACCTGTCCCTTCATAAGTACTCCCCAAGAAGTGAATGTCCCATGCTATATCTGTCCCTCCCTAAGTGCTCCCCAGCAAAGTAAATGTCAGATGTCTCCACTGGTCTCCAGCTGCAAGTCTGGAAGTCATCCTTGGTGACTGACGTACCCAGTCTCACACATCTCCATCAGCACATCTTGTCAACTCTCCTCCAAAACATAGCCTGAATTTTGCGTACTGTCCATCACTACTCCTCTTACCAAAATGATACCACTTGGACAACTGCAACATATTTTAAACATTTTTATTTTGCTTATTTTTTACGAGATATAAATCTACCTCCTGTGACATTCAAATGGTACCAAAGAGAATAATGTACGTAGCAAGTCTTTTCTGCCTCTTTATCCCCAGTGCTCTTGGGTACCAGATTTTTTCTATGTTCTCTCGGTTACTACACACAATTATTTATTTTTTTACCCAACAACATAGCCTAGAGATTGCCCTCATTCTTTTTTTAACATATGTAAAAAATTCTGTTGTGTGGATCCATTAGACTTTATTGATAGACATTTAAATTGTTTCTTGTGTGTTGTAGCACTACTGTACGCAGGACAGCAACGAATCACTTGGACAGTCGTCATTATACAGATTTTAACTTTAGGATAAATTCCTAAAAGTAAAACTGCTCAGTCAAATAATAGATGTATTTTTTAATTTTGACAGTACCAATTTGTTCTCATTCCAAGTTGTACCTCTGTATGCTACCACCAGCATTGCAAGAAGTAGCCTGTTTGCCAAACCATCCACAATCAAGCTTATTACCAGACTTTTTGTCTTTGCAAATCTAATTAGTGAAAAATGGCTACCATAGTGTAGTTTCAACTTATATGTCTATGGTATGAACCTTATATCATAGGTATAAGGAAGGAAGTTGAACCTTTTTTATGTAATTGATAAATATTTTCTTTTCTAAGAATTCTCTTTATGTTCATTTATTTTATCAGAGTAGATACTGGGTTTTTCCTTATTGATGAAATTGGCTCTTTGTTGCTCATATGAATCACAAATATTTCTTTTGACTCTGTTGATGGAATTTTTCAATATAGTTTCTGGTGCCAAATTCATCTTTTTAAAAATGCTCCTCATATAAAATTTTCAGTGGCCACTACTGGTCTCTGTACTTCTACTATTGCATTTATGTGATGTGTAAACAAAATGATCTTTCTTAGTTAAACTTGGGGTTTGCTTTGTCAAAGGATGATGAGACAGCTATTCCATGTCTGAACTAAAAAGACAAAACTGGATTTATGGCACTGTCAGCCCTTGAACAACTTGAGGATTAGGGGGAATGGCCCCGTGTGCAGTTGAAAATCTGCATATAACTTCTGAGTCACTCAAAATTTACTAAAAGATACTGTTGACTGGAAGCCTTACCAATAACATAAACAGTCAATTAACACATACTTTGTAGGTTATATTATTATAAACAATATTTCTACAGTAAAGTAAGCTGGAGGAAAAGAAAGTGTTAAGAACATCATAAGGAAGAGGAAACATATTTACTACGTATTAATTGGAAGTGGGTTTTCATAAGGGTCTTCATTCTCATCTTCTCATCAAGTAAGCTGAGGAAGAGGAGTGGCTGCTGTTGCTGCCTCAGAGGTAGACAAGATGGAGGAGGTGGAAGGGGGAGTACGAGGGGAGGGCACAGTATAACTTCATGGAAATACATTGTAATTTTTGTTCTTTCATGTCTCCAAAATGGTTTCTATATAGTACCAGTCATTCTTCCACCATTTGCTTTAGTTTCAGTTCATGTATCACAGGCGGGTCCATGTTTTAAAAGAAGTCAAATGCAGTCTTGAGTAGTCAGAACCCTTCTGCCAGATTATCCAATGCCAACTTGTCTTCTTGCCCTCTTTCTTCCACATTGATTTCCTCATCACCTGACATTGGTGTTGAGCACTCATCTCTCCACCAAGTCGTCTTCTATTAATCCCTCTGGTACGGTGTCTGTCGGCTCTTGAGTTTCTCCAAGATCACATCTTGACAACCTGCATCCCTCATCTTTTTGCCACATTCACAATCTCCTTCAGGATTTCCTTGATTGGCTCAGTTCTGAATCCTGTGACATCATGCACCACCTCTTGACCCAGTTTTCTCCAGCAGAAATTTATCATTTCAGGCTTGATTACTTCCATAGCTATTTCTGTATCAATGATGGTGTCTTCAGTGGTGTAACCTTCCAAACTTCCTGACGTTCTCCATTTGGGCTTCTCTTCCACGGCATTGACAATCCTTTCCATAGAGAGCCATGTGTGATGAGTCTTAAAGGTCCTTATAACCTTCTGACCCAGAGGCTGTTGCAGACAGGTTGTGTTTGGAGGCAAGTAGACGACCTCCATGACTTCACTGTTGACCTGATGGGGTTCTGAACAGCCAAGCACATTGTCCAATGTCAAAGTAATTTTTAAAAGCAGTTCTTTACTGGAGGGGGACTTCCTGACTTCGTGAACAAAGCACTGATGGAAGCAACCCAGAGAGAAGATCTTGTTGTGCATGCCTTCTTATTGTACAGCCAAAAGACTGGCAGCCTGTATTTATCCTTTCCCTTCAAGGCTGGAGAGGTAGCAGCTTTATAGTCAAGGGCAGCCTTGATCTTAAACCTGATCACACCTGCACACAACAGCAGAGTTAGCCTATCCTATCCTGCCTCAAACTGTATTAGAACCCTGTTCAGGCAGAGATCCTTTCTCCTCAATGGTTTTCTTAATAATGGCGTCTGGAAATTTGCTGCCTCTTGACTGGAAGAAGCTGTTTCTCCTATTATCTTGACATTTTTAAACCCAAACCTTCTTTGTAAAATTATCAAGCTAACTTTTCTGGCATTAAATTCCCCGTCTTTAAATCCTTCACCTTTTTTTTTTGTTGTTTTCAGTTACCATATACAGCGGTTCTCAACCTATGGGTCACAACCCCTTTGGGGGTTGATCAACCCTTTCACAGGGGTCACCCTAAGTACATCCTGTATATCAGATATTTACATTATGATTCAAAACAGTAGCAAAATTACAGTTACAAAGTAGCAATGAAAATAATTTTATGGTTGGGGTCACCACAACACAAGGGACTGTGTTAAAGGGTTGCAGCATGAGGAAGGTTGAGAACCATTGCCATATAGTGACTTTGCTTGTTCTCGAACCTATCAGAATCTACAGGTATGGTTTTGGTAAAAAATCCTGCACCCACATAAAAGCTGGATTTTCAATATGAGATCAAAAGATAATTCACAAAAACTGCAAAGTTTCCATGCCTGGTGACATAGCTGCAATGGTGGCCTCATGACCTTCCCTTTCTTTTTTTTATAATAGCCCTTGTGCTGGATTTATTCATCTCGAAATGGCAGGAGACTGCAGCTGCAGACCTCGATGTGTTGTACATATCAAGCAATTCGACTTTTCTTGGAATGTCATGACTTTACTTCTGGGGAGCACTTTGGCATCTCTAGGGACATGTCATGGGGGTCCCCTGTCATACCTTTTATTCTTCAATGTTTTCCTGGATATTTTTACTCATTTACCTGTTTGAAATTATTATCAGCTTGACTAGCTTCATAAGAACATTTTGTGCTATTTTTAAAGTTAGAATTGAGTGAACTTTCTAAATTAATTTAGAGAAGTGACATTTTTAATATTGAGTCATTGTATCTAAGAAAAAAGCGTTTTATTCCACTTAATCAAATCTATTTTTGTGTCTGTCAAGAGTGTTTTAAAGTTTTCTTCATATGCGTTTTACATATTTCTTGTTAAATTTATTCTTCTTTGTTGCTTTTGTAAATGAGGTTTTCTGTACCTTTATTTTATACAATTAATTACGAAAATGAAAGCCATTGATTTTGTATGTTAATGCTATATTCTGCCATCTTCTATTGTTTGATTTAGTTTTATTTGTTAATTCTCTAAGGTTTTTCAGGTGTACTTTCATAGCATTAAAATCCATTTCTCTAGAATTTTCAGAATAAATTTTTTAAGGGAGAAATCATTTACTTTTTGGACAGATGCATTTTGTTGTTTTTAGATCATCTGTCTCCTAGCGTTCTGGTATGTGGCGCTCATCATCGGAGCAAACAGCTGCCTCGTGCAGACACTAAAGCTGTTTGGCCAGTAGATGGCACTCTAGTGCAACTTTAAGAGAAAGTCTTGCCCGTTCATCCCTGCGAGTGTATTTTAGGGCATTAACTCTAAAAATCTGTTCTACGTGTCCATTAAGAAAACGAGGCAGGAGTTTCCAAGGGTCAAATCCTTGTTTAAAAGCCCAAGACTAATGTGCTGAACAGGAGGGAGCCTTTTGAAGAATTAAAGGCAACCTCTTAGCTTGTTCTGATTGAAACAAGGTGTGTGGTAGTTTTGATCTGGGAACCAACTAAATCATTATCATCTGGCTCTTTTACTTATATGAATAGTAACAGCTTGGCATTTTTGTCTTTTGATGGACAAATGTTCTACACAAGTCCAGAGAACGAGAGAGAGTCTCTAGTTACTTTCGCAGGCCACACCTCAGCTGGGGACAGTGGATTTTTAACACGGATCGGTGTCCAGTCATGAAACGTAGACATCTTAGCCAAGCTCTCACAGTGGCCCTCCCACAGCTATCTTCAAAAAAGTGATCTTCAAATGAGTTTCTAAAGCACTGACGCATTCGGAGAAAAAAGTGAGGATGATCTTTAAGACCAAAGACTCCTTTAACTGATTACTTTGTTGATTAAAAAGGAAAGAGAAATATTAGCAAGTCTGGGATATTTGATATCGTACATCTCTAATATTATTGTTTACTTCAAGAAGTAATTTTCAAACTTAAAGATAAATTCACATATCACAAAAAGATCAATTTTGTTGGGTTACATCTCTTCTCTTATTCTTGATTTTTTGGTAAATGTAGTCTTTTTTCTTGGTCAGTCTAGGTGAAGTTTTGTCTATTTTGTTGAAAGAACCAACTTCTGGTTTTGCAGACTTTTCTTTGTCTCTGTTTTTAGATTTTCTCTGTTGTTTTTCTGTTCCCTGTTGCATTTATTTCTGTTCTAGTCTTCATTATTTTCTCCCTGCTTCTTGCTGTGGGCCTAGTTCCTTTTTCTTTTTTTCTAGTTTCTTGAGGTCTAAAATTAGGATACTGATTTAAAATTCTTCTTCTTTTTTAGTATAGGCATTTAGAGCTATAACTTTTCCACTCCACCCCGTTGTTGTTATAGCACATAAATTTTAGTATGCTGCTGTGAGTTGACTCATCTCAGAGCGCGTCCTGGTTTCTATTGTGATTTCTCCTTTGGGCCATCCGTTATTTAGTAGTGAGTCCTTTCACTTCCACACATTCGTGAGTCCCAAATTTCCTTCTGTTATTTCTGATTTTATTTCCTTGTAGTCAGAGAACATACTTTGTAAGATTTAAATTTTTTTAAATGTGCCAGGCTCTCCTTATGCCTCCTCCGTGGTCTCTCCTGGGCAGTGTGCCCTGTGTCTTTGGGGAGCTGGGTCTCTGCTGCGCTGGGTGGAGGGTTCAGAACACAGACACCTCTTAGTCTAACTGACTCACAGTTCTGCAGGTTGTTCAAGTCTTCATCTCCTTCTTGATTTTCTGACTATTTCTTCTGTCTGTTACTGTAAGCAGAGTATTAAAGTTTTCAAATGCAGTGTTAGATTGTTTATTGCTCTCTTCTTTTTTTTTGAGACAGAGCCTCAAGCTATCCCCCTGGGTAGAGCGCGGTGGCATCACAGCTCACAGCAACCTCCAACTCCTGGCCTCAAGCGAGTCTCCTGCCTCAGCCTCCCAAGTAGCTGGGACCACAGGCACCCGCCACAGCACCCGGCTATTTTTTGGTTGCAGCTGTCATTGTTGTTTTGGCGGTCTGGGCTGGATTCGAACCCGCCACCTTAGGTGTATGTGGCTGGCGCCTTAGCTGCTTGAGCCACAGGCACCGAGCCCTATCGCTCCATTCTTTTCTGACAGCAATTCATACCACCATTCCAGAAATCTCATCTTCTGTTCTTAAAGAGTCAAGGCTTCTAATTGTAATGAAGTTCAATTAATCGATGTTTTCCTTTTATGACTTCTGCTATTTAGCATCTCATCTAAGACATTCATCCCTAACTTCAAGGTCACAGAAATTTTCTCTGGTGCTTTAGTTTATCAAACTTAGCATTTTAGCTTCTATATTTATTATATGATCCATTTCTAGTGAACTTCTGTATATGATGTGAGATAAGGGTCACATCTAATTACTTTTTTTCTTTGTAGACATCTAGTTCCTCTGTTACCATTTATTAGAGTCTTTCTGCCTTTGAATTCCTTAGTACATATGTTAAAAAATAGTTGAACACCTGTGTATGGGTCTGCTTCTGGACCCTCTGTCACATTCCACAGACCTCTGTGGACAACCTTATTCCAATACCACCCTGGCTTTATCAGTGTAGCTTGTTGCACATCTTAAACTTAGGTATATAAATTCTCTAAGTTCCTTTCTTCAAAACTATTCCATATCCTTGGACATTTTATATTTTTTAGCATCAGTTCTTTAAATTCTATGAAGGGGTAGTTATAGTATACTAATGCCATTTAATTCAAACTAAAATTACAGACGAGCTGGTCTTAAAATCATTAGCTTGGAATCAACTCTCCATCCCTGTGTAAAGGTCGGTGTGTGCTGGGTGACAGTCTTATGATATGGTCGGGGGAGGGGACCTGAAGCCCTTACTGGGGACTTGATTCTAATGGATTATCATTTAACATCCATGAGTTTTGATTTCTGCAGATGCAAAATAGAATTCTTAATTTTATCCATTGCTTTCTTATTACAAATGGTCCTAAACGGTAGTGGTTTTAAACAATAATCAATTGAAATTATGTAGAGAAAAATACTTTACAACTGAACTGGGGAAGGTTGTGAAAACATAAGGGGTTATTACTGTATAGATGATTCAGATTAATTTAAGGTCTCTCCAACTTCAGCCTGATGATAGCTCAGAAAAGAGTAGCATGTATAACAATGCTCTAATGTTACAGTTCTGAGCAATCGTGTCCCCAGCCAACATTTAACCAGTGATGCTTTATGTACGGTCCAAGGAGAGTTCCCAGGAGAGAAAGAACGAGGTATAAACCTCCCTTGTCCTTCACCGGGTGAGACAAGCTGTGACAGCCTGGTGCTCATAAAAAATAAGGGGAGAAGGAAGATTCAGGCGTAAGATGACACAGGAGGGACGGAGGCAAGAACAAAGACAGCTCATTCCTCGCTAACCCCTAAAGAACTGGGGTTCTCAAACCTCCCGGATGTTGAATGCCTCTCTCTGGCTCACGGATGACCCAGGTTCCTGCCTGGTCCAACCACTAGGCAGCCTTTCACAAATCAACTTCACCTCCTTTAACTTAAATTTCCTGATTTATAAAATGAGTTTAACTAGGTCTCTAGATTCCTTCCAGTTTTGAAATTTTATGTGCCAAAGGCGATGGTTTCTTTAAAAAGCAGTTTTGAGTACACAGTCCTAAAGCGTGCATACTGAGTTGCAAAAGGAATACCAGTACTTCAGGCTAGCACGTTATAGTAATGGTCGAACACACACACAGATACACACCCACACACACACATACACACACATAGATACACACCCACACCCACATATACACTCACATAGATTAACACCCACACACACACACACACATAGATACACACACACACATAGATACACACACACATAGATACACACACACACACACAAATTCTAAAGGGTGAGGTTCTTTGTTCCATAGACCATCAATATCTCAAGCCTCAATAGAGGCCTTGTCAGTAAGGACAGTAAATGCAAATTCATTTTCAGAGAGTATTCTTAATAAGAAGGTTTTCATTGGTTGGTGTCTGTTGCTTGGTTTCTTGTGTTTACTTTTTTTCTCATGCTGGAGAAAGCAGCACAGCTACCTCCCCACTTCCTCATTCGTCTGTCCCTGCCACGCTGTTTGGTCAGGTGTCAGTAGATAATAATAGCTCTGTCTTATCCACCAATTTAAAGACATGGGAGAGGAAGGAAGATGAACTGATAACCAAAGCACTGCACCAGATGGACGCACGTGAAGAAAGGGTGGGCCTGGGCCGTCCCAGGAAACGTCTGTGTGCAAGGTGGGCACTGGGGGCTTCAGGATGGCTCCCACTGGGAACTGATGAAGAGCGGCTAAATTCTTTGCAGGAATAAGGTGGTTTACACTGACTACCTGTTTTCTTTCAGAGTGCCTAGAGAGCCCTGTGTCATCACTCCAGTGAGAACCCCGCACACAAGTGTCGGATGAGCTTCGCTGGCCACATCTCACAAGTGTCCACCACCGCTGACTGCCGCGACAGTTACCAGTGTCCTGTCTGATGCCTGATTCCTTCCAGACTTCAGCCAGGGCCTTTTCCCTTTGCTGGTTTTGCTATATGAGTTATATGAGTCTGATTTATCCCGAGTTCCATGAGGTCTCCTAAAGAACTGTTGGACCTGGAAGTGGCCTTAAGAACCTTGTGACACAGCCCTGCTAAAACACCCCTGAAATAAACTGACCCCATGCTGCAGACCTCCCTCGAGTGAGGGATTTACAAAGAAACTGCCCTTCTCAAGCTTTCAATTCATTTATGAAAACAAACAAACAAACAAAAACCCCATATATAATATCTTAAGAACAACAGCAAGAATGTACTCGCTAGTCAGAGAAAGGCATACAAATGTGTGATCTTGGCCCTTGTGTTACCTTTCCACGACTTCTGGTGCTTCCCACGTGCAGGTGAGAATGATAATAAATGCTTCTACACTAAGAAATATACATTTGGCAAATACAAAATAAAAACAAAATACTTTTCCGAATTTGTCATCATTTCCCCCCAATTGTTTAACTAAAACATCTCTGAAATTAGCAGTAGGGAAGTCAGGTGGTTTTTCACTTATGCTGCCACTACCTCAGAGATGAACTAGATGCATTTTGTCCCAACTTGTCTAACACTGTCTGAAAATAAACATCCCCCCCCCCTTTACTATGGACTTGTAATTATAAATAGCACACCCCTGCTATGAAATTCCTTAGAATTTAGACTCTTTTACTTTAGTTGGTATTGCAGTAGTCCTTAAATTAATCAAATGATGCCACCCTCCTCATAACTACCCTGGTGAAACAAGCCTGAGATGATCCACATAAAACTGAACAGAGCTTAAGGGAATTATGCTGAGTGTGGGAAAAAAGCCAATCTCAAAAAGGTTAGCAACGATACGACTCCATTTATATAGCATTCTTGATCTAACAAAATTATAGATGGAAAACATATTAGTGGTTGCTGGAGTGGGGCATGGGGGGGAGAAGTTGAGTGTAAAAAATAAACAGAATATGACTATTAATTGGGAATATACAAAGATGAAATCCTGTATGTCATTGATTTTGTAAGTATTTATCATTGTACCTGTGATCTTTTTTCATTTCCAACCACATACAGTTTTCACCTTGGTGGTGACCTTGCTGAGTGGGAAACATAATATCTTTAATACATGGGTTAAATCTAAAATGATGTTCAAATGGACTGCAGGTAACTGTTTATGTCAATAATAAATACAGTAGATTACTTTTTAAAACCCATACTCTGGACTTTTTATTACAGATGCAGTTGCTGACTTACCATAAATCAATGTGCTTAAAGTGCCATATGATGTCAAATGTTTAGCTTAACAGCATAAAATTGAAGAGAAACCGTAAAGCGTGTTTTATAGGTGCTATAAAACCCTGGGGCTGGAGGTCCTGCTTTTTGCATTGCTCTGATCCATCAACTTTCCTGGAAATTCTAGATAGCCAGTACACTTGGGGATTGAAAATTGGCTTTCAGAGTTTTACTCACTTTGTTACTATGACCTCCAGGAACAACACCCTCTGTTTCCCAGGGAGGTGAGTACAAGGACGGAGTACACACCAGCTGGTGGGGCCGGCAGGAGTTACAACTCTACGTCTCGCATCATTTCCTTCTGTCCAGAACCCATCCCGCTGCACTGGGCCTTATCCCCACCCCTTCCCAGGTCAGTCCCTTCAGTGTCCGAAAAGAGGCTCACTGATAAGACAAAATGAGATCGTCACCGTTTATCTTAAAGTGTTTGTTTTCTACGAGTAGTGGACACTTATTCTTTCAGTGAAGTGAGTTATCGCTCTGAGTTAGCGCCGTCCTGTGGTTTAGTAATGGACAAGACTGAAGGGGCAGTGAGGACAGAAGGAGGGAGCCAGGTAAATGAAAACTGAGAGCCCTGAGGAGATGGAGGCAATCAGATGTGGGGACCACAAAGCGTGAGAAAAAGGGGGAGTCAAAGATGACGCCCAGGTTCTTGGCTTAACAGCTGGGCACATGGTCATACTGCTGCCTGAGACGGAGTACAGGGAACATCCAGGGTCAGTGAGGAAGGGCAGGCACTTTGAACTTGAGATACCTGTGGGTCATCCAAGTGGAAATTTCCAGTAGTGATACAACTGGTTATGTGGATCTGGAGCTGAAAATTAGAAGGTAACATAAAAGGACCATTCTTACTACAAAACATAATATGCCAAATTATTACTTTCCTACCACCAGAACCATCTCTTCCTATAGAGGATTAAAATATCACATACTTATTTTTCCAGCCTCCCTAGCAGCCAGGACATTTGACCTGACTCTGAGTAATGGCCCCCAAGGAAGTCTGATAAGGAACATCGTGACATGTTTTCCTTTGCGATTAAAAGAACTATCTGTGAAGAAATTACCCTATTTTTTCCATCTTTGGACATAGTTGTGTGATGTGATGCCTGGAGTTTTGGCAGCCACACTGCAACCATGAGGAGAAAGGCTGTGGGTGGAAACCAATGTATCAAGAATGCTCGAGCTAAAAGATAAAAAGATCTTGGATCTCGAATATCATCACTGAACATTTCACCAGTCTGCAAACGATCCTGTCTCTGGGCTCTTGGAGTGGGAGAATACTAATGTCATCATTATTTAAGTTACCTTTAGTTGGATTTCCTGTTACGTGTAGCTGAAAATATCCCAGCTAATATACCAACTAAGAAAAGAATAAGTAAATACATTTTTGTACAGTAGAAAGAATAAACAGGCTCTATGCACAGTGTCTGCAGACATCAAGATAGACATGTACCACAGAAATAGGTGCAACTGTTCTGTATCATTGTTTAAAAAAAGAGATTGAACTCCTTTTGTGCGTATGTGCATCAACTTTTGAAATAATTGGTTGAAATTAAGCTTTTTAAGGAAAATTTCAAAACGAGAAATGAGAGAAGAGTAAATAGGAAAGGAAGCCTCCCAGGACGAAGGTTCTAAGAGATTTAACGGAACCAGAAGGGACAAAAATATTTTGAGGAGAGGTAGAAAGAGTAATAGCAAAGGTGCCGAAACACGTGAAAGTAATATCCTGGAGGGGACGGGGTTGACAACGTTAGATTTAGAGATGGAGATGGAAACTCTTCTTTAAAATCAAGGGCAAAGCCAAGAAGGGGCAAGATGATAGACGAGGTGTGTTGTTAACAACAGTTTCTTTTACGAAAGCCGTCCAGTGGGTGCAGAAAAGCAAACAATGAGTCAGACTTAGTTTTGACTTCAGAATGCCAATGGAAATCTATTTTAAAATTGGTAAAGGTGGATGCATCTGAAGCCGTGTGGTATTGGAGTAACTGACCTTATTTCTCTTCTTTGTCGTCGTAAATCCTGTCTTTCCCACTATAAAATCCTGTGTCTCGTGTATCCTTTTGAGGAATTACTTGATTCAGTTCTTATCTCTGTTTATCCACCCAGGCTGTTCACTGCTAAGCTTCAGCCAGCAATTGTTCACTGTAAGCGCTCAGCGAGTCTGAGACTGAAACCCAGAACTAAAGGTCAAGCCTTCGTCAGTAGGCGGCCAGAGCTTAGCCCTGGAGAAGATGCTAAGGAAACTATGGCAAGGAGTAAAACAGAATAATAAATAGTTTATTAACACAAAAGAAGGCAAGAATAAAAAGAGATAATAAAACAGGTGGATCAGCAGACAGAAGTGAGGAGCAGACCGTGGATACACGCAAAGCAAACAACATTAGTCATTAGGGTAAATTGACTCAGTACTCCAAGTAAAAGGCAAAATTGTAATCCTAGATAAAAAATATGCTGCTTATAGGAGACATGTTTTAAATGTAAGAATACAGAAAAAAAACTGAAAGTGAGAATCTACAAAGTGGAGAGATCTAATGTCTGCTGAAGGCCGTCATCAATAGAGTTCAGGGCAAATCTGAAGGGTGAAGTCCACGCACCCTGAATTCACACACACAGCTGCTGCACATTAGCACAAAGCACCCGCTGTGCTGAGTCCAGCTGGTGGAAAGTGGTCTCAGGGGCAGAATTATATTATTCTGTATAATAATATAGTATAATAATATAACATAATGATTATCATTATAATAATATACAGAATATAATTATTATATAATATATGATAATATAATTATTATAATAATATCCCTAAGTAAAAGGAAACTATCAACTATTAAGTAAAACTGGTACATTCCTTTTTCCTTTTTCTAACTGAATTCCATCAGCGTCAGCAGGAAATCCAGGGCCTCGGGATCCCCCAGCTTCTGTTCCTGTCAAAGCATAAACAATCCAGCAGCAGCTTTTGGAGCCTGGCCTCTCAAGAGTCCTCATCAGACACCTGGAGCATCAAAGTGCCCCAGGGTTATGGTTCAAAGGGTCATAAAGATGTCAAAAATTTTAAAACGCTGGTTCCCTTCCCAGTAAGGAGTATATCACTCATGACTCATCACTGTCACCAGTAACACCTGCCCCAGAAGCAGCCGTCTCAGGAGGACCGTTTAGTTCTCTGTATTCTGTCCACAGCAGGCCCACACCTCCCCCTACTCCCACCCCCAATACCACTGCCCTCTCTCAGCAAAATCTCAGGTCATCATCTCTGCATTAGAATCACTTTCTCTAGAAATAGGTGATTACTCTGCTACATTTGCTCAGCTTTAACCTTTGATTTCAAGTTTGCTTTAGAGCCTACAACCCAGCTATTTGAGGGTTATCTTTCTTCTTGAATTGCAACCTTTATAGCTTAATTTGGACTGCAGGAAGAAAATACAGAGGGCAAGTTCGGTGAGTATGAAATTTCCTAATTATGGCTGAGTACTATGGGAGCTGAGGGATTCAGGCAGGTTATGGGACTGTACAGTAACTTGCCAGGAGCACATATCTGTTTATTTTTTTCTTAAAATTTCCTTTTATTAAAAAGGAAAAAAAAAGGAGTCCATAATTTTGCACTGGATGGGTGTGTATTTCTCCATAAGTGTAAATAGCTGCATGCCTTTGGATGCAAATAAAAGTAAATAAAAGTAAAAAGAAACTATTCAGTAGTGGTTTATCTAACAGTATTAGCCAAATCAGGAAGGACAGCCAACCTAAAAATATTATATCCTTCGATTCTTGAACATGAGAAATTAACGAAGTGTATTATAATTTAATGTGGCTTCAATCTCTCACTGAGGGGCTTTGCCAACCAAATGTCCTAAAGAAGCTCTCAGTCCCCAAATCACACCCCACTTCCTGTTTGTCAAACAGCTTCAGCCCGTAATGCCCCAGCTTGATTGGCCAGAAGGACTTGGCCTTTTTCCAGGTTCCTTGTCCAGATATCTCAGGGAACCTGGGCTGTTCCATTATCTACACTCACTCCTGATGGCCACAGCTGCCCCCCAGTCCAGGCCCGCCCTGCAGCCCTCCCAGATCCCACAGGTCCCTCTGACAGGTGCATCTGGTCTCCTTCCCCTTACTGAACCCTCCTGGGCAGCTCCTCTCAGACCTGGACACAAGCCCCACTGAATAGACCCCAAAGCCAAGCCAACAGTCCTGGGGCAGGTCAGGGCAGCTGTGTACTAGGGCCCCAGTCAGCCCCCTACCTCTGCTCCTCACATTGCTTCTCTCCAAGTTGAATGTGCTCCATTTCCTTCAGTCTTGAAATCTCCCTCCACAAATTCCCAGACAGGACACACCCTCTGTGAGGGTTTGAGGGTATAACACGGAGGGAGCAGAACCAACCCCCAGACATGGAACAACCTGAAACTAAAAACTAGTCATCGTTTGTAAAAGGTCGTTGGCCACCCCTGTCCTGAGGGTTTCCTGATGGCCCTCCTGACCCAGGCCCATCCTGGAGTCCTCCCCAGCTCCCTGCTCACGTCTCCGCTGCCCCTCTCAGAGCTACCCTGAATTCCAAATTCAGCTTCCTTTGGCCCTCTAGGTCTTACCGTCTCCCACTCTTCCTTACCTTTCTCCAAAAAGAACAGCAACAAAAGTCAAAATGAGCCCCTCAATATACTCCCAAAACTTAGCAAGAAAATTTTACACCTTCATATTTATGTATGTGCATGCTCCCAGACAAATAATGCTCTTCTTGTAGAAAATACAAGCAGTGATTTGGATTTTATTTTAGTTTATTTATTTATTTATTTATTTTGAGACAGAGCCTCAAGCTGTCCCCCTGGGTAGAGTGCCGTGGCATTACAGCTCACAGCAACCTCCAACTCCTGGGCTCAAGCGAGTCTCTTGCCTCCACCTCCCAAGTAGCTGGGTCCACAGGCGCCCGCCACAACGCCCAGCTATTTTTTTGGTTGCAGCCGTCATTGTTGTTTGGCGGGTCCGGGCTGGGGATTCGAACCCGCCACCTTAGGTGTACGTGGCTGGCGCCTTAGCTGCTTGAGCCACAGGTGCCGAGCCATCTTGTTTACTTCTGAAATCAACTCCGTGGCACCAGGCCTGGCACACGGATACCTCTTGACAAACTCTGGTGGAACCACTGAATGGAGCACTTGCTTTCTTTCATGACATTTTTCTGCAGAATCCTAAAACTTGGTAAAAATCAACTCCATTAAAATTCTAACACACATGAATCATTTCCTCCATTGAATTATTACATATTAAATGTTAGAGTTAATTAACTGGAAGTTTATTTCCCAGGGGTACATACAGGAGGGTGAGGATGATGAATGGAGTATCTACACTGTACTTACCTGGATTATTTTATTTATTTTTTGACAGCGTCTCATTCTGTCGCCCTCAGTAGTGTGCCTGGCATCATCATAGCTCACAACTCCTGGGCTTAAGCAATCTTGCTCAGCCTCCAGAGTAGCTGGGACTATAGGTGCCTACCACAACTCCTGGCCAGTTTTTCTATTTTTAGTAGAGACGGGGGTCTCACTCTAGCTGAGGCTGGTCTCAAACTCCTGAACTCAGGGGATCCACCTGCCTCCGCCTCCTGGAGTGATAGGATTACAGGTGTGAGCCAATGCACCTGGCCAGGCAAGTTGGCTTTAATTATTTCACTATGAATTACTCCTTCAAAAATCAGTACTCAATCTATGGAAAACTTTTGACACCCCAATTACTTAGTGTATCTGTTCTAAAAGTTGTGGGGCCCAAGGACGGCTGGTGAGGTTGTGGTTTCCCACTGGACCTGTGAACAGCAACATTCGTAACGGCAGCACAGCAGATGGTAGGACAGGCCCACAGGTCTCTCCTCCAGTAACCCTGCAAATGCCCCCCGCCCCCGCCGTCCCAGATCAGAGGACATTTGCACCAGCATGGTCAGCTGATACCTTTCATGTAATTTTATATATGTCTCCTTGGAGAAAAGAAAGTACCCTTTGATATATTAGAGCAGTGGTCTCAGATTTTTTGGGCATAGGAACTAGTTTCATGGAAGACAGTTGTTCCACAGACAGGGTGGTGGTGGGGATGGGACGGGAGGCAGTGGTGCTTCCGGGGATACGAGTGGCGGCCAACGGCCATGAACACAGATGAAGCTTCCTCACCATGCTGGCCTCCTGCTGTGCACCCCATTCCTAACAGGCCCCGGGCCACTCCCCAGACTTAAGGATCACAAATTACAGAAATCTTTGTGTTGCTATTTCTCAGCGATGTGCGTGTTCAAGACGGGAGTTTGTTAGTCTTTATGAAATGAATATGAAGGTAGGGAAGAGAACAGCTATTTAACAGAGGCTTCAACTTGGAAAACAAGAAAACATGGGCAAAACAAATGGTCTATGCATCCTTTAAGGTGTGAGTAAAGAGAAAAAACCCTCTACACCTACACCCCACACTTAGAAACTAGTGGCTCAAGTGAAGCAGAATTTGTTGCACAAAGCTAGGCCTCAGAGCCACCTGTTCCATAAATCCCTTCCTTTTCCTTTTTATTTTTATATTTATTTATTTATTTTGCAGTTTTTGGCTGGGGCCGGGTTTGAACCTGCCACCTCGGGTATATGGGGCCGGCGCCCTACTCCTTTGAGCCACAGGCGCTCCCCTAATTCCCTTCCTTTTCCTTCGCTGGGAGACATTTCTCCTGCCTCTAAATTCTCCCCACGTCCTACCTGAACCTCTTCTCTCACCTCTCTGGCATCCTAACTGTGTACACACAGATCTGACCTGCCGGGTGGGAATGGAAGACCTCGAATCTGACATCCACTGCCTGTGTCCAGTTCACCTCTCATTCATCCTTGGTCTGTCTCCCCTCAGAGTTCATGCTCTTTTCAACTGCACTCCTTTTCCAAATCTTCTGTTTTTAGTTTGAGACTCCATAGAGGAGGGTTTGAGGTCTGAATCTAGATGGAGAGGAGAGTCTGGCAAAAAGTCAGCGGGAATGGAGAAAGGTTAGCAATTAAGAATCTGCTTTCCAGGAGAAGAAGGTTTATTGTAACTGAGTGGTCGTGTTTCCAGGAGAGGAAGGTTTATTATAACTGAGTGGTCGTGTTTCCAGGAGAGGAAGGTTTATCGTGACTGAGTGGTCGTGTTTCCAGGAGAGGAAGGTTTATCGTGACTGAGTGGTCGTGTTTCCAGGCGAGGAAGGTTTATTGTAACTGAGTGCTCGTGTTTCCAGGAGAGGAAGGTTTATTATAACTGAGTGGTTGTGTTTCCAGGAGAGGAAGGTTTATTGTAACTGAGTGCTCGTGCTGATCCAAGGCACAGAATCAAACAGTGTGGATTATTCTCCTCTGAGAACAGAGCGGCTTAAAAAGCGAGGAGCCTTCAAAACACCCCACTCATGGGAGCTTAGAAAAACAATGCAGAAGGAAAAATAGGTCAGCAGCGTGATTTCCTAAGTACCAGCGCACGTGTGTGTGTGTGTGTGTGTGTGTGTGTGTTTTCCAGGACCATCTGGCTGAGGGATGGTGGCCTGTTGACACCCACGATGAGTCAGCTAATCCAGGTGGCTGGACGTCCCTGCCCAAACCACCGGTGTGCGGTGCTGCCTCCACGGTCACGCCTGCTCGCAGAGAATAACCTTCCCCAGGAAGACCACGGGCACAGGCAGTAGAGTCTGAAGGACTCACAGGTGAGTGACTAGAAGAGGCAAAGCTCACACCTGAGCATCTGATACCGCCTTCACCAAGACCCCAGTTAGACCCTGATTTGTCTTTTCTAACCTCCAGGCAGTTCCAAACTCCCTCCCCGGAGACCCTCTGCTAAAATCTTCCAGTAGTTATTATTTCATTTTTAAACTTTATCATTTTTATACCCATTATCTGTCTGTAGTTTTGCCCCAACAGAACAGTGGAAATCCCTGACAGCAGGGACGATGTTTTATTTGAGAGCAGATTCTCAATAAAAACTAAACTCATAAAGAGTGTTGCTGTGGATCGAAGGTTTCTGGTCAGAGAAAAGCTCAACAGTGTCGCTCCTCACTCTGCTTCCTCATTTAACATGACAGAGAGAATATGAATATGTACAATGTTTTCCTTTTAATTGATTTAAAATGTTACTAAGCCAACTAAATTTAAAAAAAAGAAAGACAGCAACTATACTTCCATAATGTAACTGAAAGTTTTTTTTAGAAGAAAACGTATCTTATTTTAACCTTTGTCTCCCCATATTTCCTAAATCCAGGGCTGTTTTTAAGCACATTGCAGGATGACTTACTAGTCTCACCACCAGCCTACGTTCACAGATATTTCTTTCTGCAAAGCCACGTGTACCAGATGTGACAAACGGAATTTCTTTCTTCTACCTGAAAACAGGAGCCTATTTACTCGGCTACTCTGAATTCCAGAAGGCCAGTGCACAATTAACATTAAATGGAAATTCTGTTAATGGAACTCCCTGTGTGATAAACCTCTCCCTGTTCTACCTTGCAGAGAAGTCAAAAAAGCCTGACTTCTGAGGAGGAGGAGAAATGAAGATTCTAAAGGATCCAGGCTGCCCTGTCCTGGATGGAGTAAGTACCTTGCAACTCAAGTACACCTGGGCCCTCCTGCCTCCTAAAAGACCCCAGCAGTGGCTTCTGTAACGGGGCTTCCATCCTTAACACTGCTGCTAATGTGCCTGACGTAGCGCCGTAGGGACCATCTCATTACTCAAAATGCCTTCAACAGCTCTAGAGCCCAAAGAATGCGATTTAAACCTTCTGAGATTTAAATACAAGCCTCTTCCTCATGGGCCCTCAATTTATTTTCAGATTCCTCCTCCTATCCCTTACTTTCAAACCCCGTTATGTTTTTCTTCCTATTCTACACCCATTTTTTTTTACTTTTGTGTTCTAATCTGTGCTATTACCACATTCTAACCATATACATATCTAAAAATCCAATCCATCCAACAGAAATAGCTGTTTCCTTGTCAGGAAATACGACTCATGTTTTCTGAATACTTCCTGCAGCTTTATCAGACCTCCCAGGACACTCTGTATTTTAGTAACATAAATGTCTTACTTTTTTTTTTTTGAGACAGAGCCTCAAGCTATCCCCCTGGGTAGAGTGCTGTGGCATCATAGCTCACAGCAACCTCCAACTCCTGGGCTCAAGCGAGTCTCCTGCCTCCGCCTCCCAAGTAGCTGGGACCACAGGTGCCTGCCACAACGCCCGGCTATTTTTTTTTGTTTTGGTTGTAGCTGTCGTTGTTTGGCAGGCCTGGGCTGGACTTGAACC
>CAUYTI010078282.1:0-13575 GCA_963575145.1 Galago senegalensis
CTCAGGCCATGATGACACATAGGGAGTATGTTTTTTATATCCACATAGGGAGCACTGTTTTTTATATCCATGATGGGAGATCACAACATCCATTTATGTATCTTTTATATCCTTATCGAGTTTCATTAATCATTGAATAAATAATGAATGTGAATACACATTAGTAATTGTGCAGTATAAATATGATCCAACATATCTCTACAAAAGCGCATTGTGGCCATGAAAAAAAAATATTTAGATACACTTAGAATGGAATTAAATATTCATGGAAATTTAAAGATAGGCTGAAAATTCCCATGGTCATCATAAATAACTGCAAGTAGGGACTACACTACTGAACACAGTTCCCCACTAGACTTTGAAAGATAACCTTCAATGAGACACCTACCACTTGAAACAAGCCTTCTAGAGAAGGAATTGAACATAATGAAAAGTAGAACTTGGTATTGTTGAGGCATACCTAAAGATACGCCTATACCGTTTAGGTATTGTTATGACGTACATTTTAGGTCTGTCAAAATATTTTCCCATTACTGGGCTCGATCTTTTCTTCTATAACATACCAGGCAACCACTAGGTATAAGCTACACTCTTCCACTTGATTACAAATTAGTGACTTGAAAAGGAAAGGATGGGTTGTTGAATCCCTTGGCCATGATTATAAACCAAAATTTAGGAAGCATTACTTCAGTATGGAGAAAAGAATTTCACTCTTTGTAACAATTTAAACCCAACAATGAACCACAGCAGCAACTACATATGCTTAGCAGGAATAAGATTAAGCATGAATATGGTAACCCAGTGCATACCCTTTGTGATCTCATCCATGATGACCATACAGTAAGTTTATCCTGGAATGTTTTTGGATCTGGTCAAAGTTGCTTTCGAGAATTTTCTTCTCAATTTAGTTGGAGTCCTGCAAGTGTTTTATCCAGGACATTTCTTAGCACTCAATTCATAGACAGAGAAGATATCTCCCATTTGGACTCTTTGATTAGGTTAAGGACTGAGATTACAGTCACTACCTGAAATAACAGTTGAGTTTTTGTTTAGCAGCAAATTTCAATCTGCATTCCCGATGGTAAAACTACATGGGTACAATTAAGTAGGATTTTTTTTTATTATTTTATTTGAGACAGATTTTTTACTTTGTCTCCTGGTAGAGTGCTGTGCCATCAAAGTACAAAGAAAACTCCATATCCTGAGTTCAGTCAATTCTTTTGTCTCCCTTCTATAACATCCCAGGGAAGCACTAGGTATAAACCACACTCTTCCATTGGATTACAAATCCATGATTTAAAAAATAATGTATTGCTAATCCCTTTAATATGGTTACAAAAGAAAAATATAGGAAGCAAAAGTTGAGGGGACACAGTAACTCATCAGATTTTGAGAGGAAACCTTCACTGAGACACCCTCAGTTTGAAACAAGCCTATATTCTAGAGAAAGAAGTACAACAGGACTCAGAGGTAAGATGCCACACTGAAGCCAGCTTTTCACAGATCTAGCCACCCAGAGGGAGATTTAAAAGACAGAAGTTCAGGAAACAAACAGATGGTATGGAGCTAAGCCCAGAGAGAAAAGTGAAGAACTCACATCTACCCTGCTGAGGTGAGCTGGGACCCCAAGAATAAAAATAAAAGGTACAAAATCCATCACCAAGTAGTCAGGAATCCCCTCCCTCATGAGAATTCCTGTCAGTATACTTAGCATAAAAAAGCCAGTAGAGTTCAAATGTCCTCCCTTTCTATACCAAAAGAGAGACCCTCTAATAACTAAACCTCATACCCTACTAGTGTGCCAAGGCACTTTCCTGCTAGGGATGAAACTACAAAATTGTATATATTCTCTACCTATAATTCTGAATTCCTATAACTCCCCTCCACTTTAAGTCTGAAGTCTGGCAGCCTGTGCCCATGGAGTCTTGATTCTTGGACATTTTCTCAAGAAGTGTGGAGAGTTTCAGAACTGTTGATTGTCTGTGCAAATTTTGTGCACAGAAATAATGAGAGGGCAGTCAAATGAGAGGGAAATATACAGGAGTGACTGTGCCCTGAGGTTCTGAGCACCAATCCCAGTAGCGGAAATGATAGAGCTTACTCCCCAGGAGCTATCTGGGACAGACAAAACCTATCTCTCTGGATAACCAGGGGTATCAGGGAATGTTCTCTGTTAGCAACCACTGGCAGAACAGATCTGGGATGGAAGCAAAGACCCCATGACTACAGCATAGAGGTCTGGGTGGAGTGAGGGTTTACAATGTGCAAGCAGAGCCCACAGACTCCAAGGGTGGCGTTGAGCCACAGGATGGCTTTACTGATCCTAAGATGCAGCTGGCCTTCAGGGGTTTACAGCTGAGACAAAGGCGGGCATACATAGGCTAGAACTGATAACTCAGTGTGGGCTCTAACCACACCTGTCCCACACAAACAGCAGCCTAGACCATGTCTGTTCCACAGGGTGAATATAGCTAGGGCAGAACCAAATTCTGAGTAGTTTTTCTGTCCTGTTCTGCCAGCAACATAGTCAGGGGCTGGACTGGAACTGAGTGATTGGCCTAAGCTTCCATTAAGCATCCGAAGTTGTCAGGCCTCACCTACCCCTGCCATAGTCAGTCAGAGAATACTGACCTGGCTCAGGAGACATAAATCTCCCCATGATTATGCCAGGTAGAAAACCCTGGAGCATGTGTTCATTGGAGGGAACTGAGTCACAATCCTTTGCATTTACCAGTGACTGTGTGTGACAGAGGTGGAAGATGGGGAAGGAGGCATCAAACTTCCTGAACAAATTTATTTGCTGGGTGGTTCCTATTGATCTCTGCAGTACCAGAATGAGTCATATTTGTGCTTCCAGCAGACACCTGCTATCTAGTTGCTGAAGACCTTTTGCACTACTCAATCTGAGACTAGTGCTGACTGGGAAAATTGATTTGGGACTCTTCTACTGGGCCAAACAAGCAAGGAACCCCAGGTGTGTTCAGTGGGATTATATGATTTTCCTTTTAAATTTGTTGCCTGTGGATGGTGGGATAAACATAATTCATAATTTTCCACAGCAGAGATTTCAACCCAGAGTAAATAATTCACTAGGGTAGAACAGAGACCAGATTAAAATAAAACAGAGCCATATAGCCCCACCACAGAAAGCAGGCCCCTAGTTTCTCAGGCCATGGAAGTGTACAGGTCTTTGGAAAAGCCCTAGCAGAGAAGGAACAGACACCAATCCGAACTTTTGGGCAAAGGGCTAGTTAATCACTACTCACAGAAAGCTCAAGCAACTTCTTATTTGCTCATCTATCTAAACGGTATAAATTACGCATGGTCTAGAATCAGCAGAAAAACTGTAGTAAAATACTTAATCAAAGTAGATCAACCACCCCAAGGACTAATATGGCAGATACAACTGAAGATCTCATTGAAAAACACATGGCTGGCTTGGCGTCTGTGTTCTTAAGTGGCTAAGCCTCCAGTCACATACACTTAAGGTGGCGGGTTTCAATCCAGCCTGGGCCCACCAAACAACAATGATGGCTGCAAACAAAAACTAGCCAGGCATTGTGGTGGGCACCTGTGGTCCCCGCTACTTGGGAGCTGGAGGCAGGAGCCTTTCTTGACTCCAGAAGTTGGAGGTTGTTGTGAGCTGTGATGCCATGGCACTCAACCAAGGGAAACAGCTTGAGGCTCTGTCTCAAAAGCAAACAGACAAACAAAAAAACAACAACAAAAAAAAAAAAACCACATGGCTGAGATGTCAGAAATCAAATTCAGAATTTGCATTGCAAATAAAATTAATAGGATAAAGGTAATTTTATTGAATTTAGAAATTCAAGGAGCATTTCAAAATTTTCTCAGGAATTCCATTAATTGAAGCAAAATCACAAAAGATTAGGAAACACTGAGGCAAGAATTTTCAGACCCCAGAGATCTGAGAAATACAGCACAATCCCTCAGTGACAAAATGGACCTCAGAGACCAAAGGATTTCTGACATTGAAGACAAAGCTCTTAAATGCTCACAGTGCTGAAATAGGGAGATAATTGGAGAACAGAAATGGATAATTCTCTCAGAGAGCTCTGGGATAATTCCAACAGAACTAATATTTGCCTTATAGGAATCCCTGAAGGTGATGAAGTTGCTTCACAAAGCACAGAGGCTCTACTTTATAAAATTATGAAAGAGAATTTTACAGAAATGCCAAGAGATTCTGAAATTCAGGTAGCACACAGATTCAGAAACCCAGCATCACTGAACTCATAATATATCCCCCTTAAAGTTGATATGAAGGAAAAAATTCTGAAAGCCTCCAGATGTATGAAAACCATAAACTACAAGGGCAAGAATATTAGAATGACTACAGATATCTCTGCTGAAACCTTTCGAGCTAGAAGAGGGTCAAGCTAGTCATTAACTTTTAATTTCCTAAAACAAAATAACGTTCAACCTATGATTCTGTAGCCACCTAAACTGTGTTTCATTTATGATGGAGAAATTAAAAACTCTAATGATATTCACATGTTGAAAAAATTTGCCATAAATAAATCAACTCTGTAGGATATTCTCAGACCTATTCTCCATAATGACCAGTGAAATCTCCTACCAGAAAAGTAAACTCACTCAAGAATTTTTGATTAAATTCTAACTTGCACAGTGGTGAAAAGATTAAAAATATCCACTGGAGTTTCAGAAAAATTGATGCCCAAAATTTGACCAATCTTATCAATATTCTCAATTAATGTGAATGGCTTAAACTGTCCTCTAAAGAGGCAAAAGTTGGCTGACTTGATAAAAAAAATCAGGCCAGATATCTATTGCATAAAAAAGTCTCATCTTACCTTAAAAGATAAATATAGATTCAGCAGAAGGGCCTGGTCATCTATATTCCAGGCAAATGGAAAATCGAACAAAGCAAGTGTTGCAAATTTATTTACAGATATACTAGGCTTTAAAGCAACAAAAATAAGCAAGGATAAGGATCATCACTTCATGTTTGTTAAGGGCAATACTCAATATGACAATATTTTAATTTCTAATATTTGTGCTCTCAACCATAATGTGCCTCAATTTATAAGACACACTCTAATAGGCATCAGTAACTTGATGTATCCATCATAGTTGGAGATTTGAACACTCTTTTGGCAGTGTGGATATCTTTTAATAAGAAGCTAAGCAAAAAAAAAAAAAATTAGATTTAATCTTATCCATTCAACACTTATATTTAAGAGACTTTGCAGAACATTGTAAACTAACAAATATGAATATACATTTTCCTCATCATCTCACACAGCATGCGCCAAAAATTGATCACATCCTAGGTCACAAGTCTAACCTCGGCCAATTTAAAAGAATAGAAATTATTTTTTGCCTCTTTTCAGACCATCATGGATTAAAAGTTGAACAACATGAATCTGCATAATCATACAAAAACATGGAAGGAAAATAATCCTATGATGAATGATAACTGAATCACAGATAAGATTAAGATGTAAATTACCAACTTCTTGGAACAAAATGGTAAAGAAGACATGAGTTATCAATACCTCTGAATATATTGAACAGGCATATATCAAGTTTTGAAATAGCATCAACTATTCAAAATCTCCCTAAAGGGAAAAGCCAGAACAATAAGGCTTCATGTCCAAAATCTACCAAACCATTAAAGATGAACTAGCACCTATATTACTTAACCTTTTGCAAAATATACAGAAAGAAGGAATACTACCCAGCACATTCTGTGAAGCAAACATCACATTGATCTCCAAACCAGGAAAATAACCAACAAGAAAAGAAAATTATAAACTAATATCACTATTGAATACTGATATGAAAATATTCAACAAGATTCTAACAAACAGAATCCAGCAACACATCAAACAAATTATATACCACATTCAAGTAGGTTTTATCCCAGGTTGTCAAGGCTGCTTCAATATATGTTAAGCTATAAATATAATTTAGCACACAAACAAATTAAAAAGCAAAGAAGATATGATTGTATCAGTTGATGTAGAAAAAGCATTTAATAATATCCAGCATTCCTTCATAATCAGAACACTTAAGTGGAGGGGGAGGATGGGTGAAGGGATGATGATTCGTGAGACCATGCCTATGTTGCATCTTTTATGGCAACATGTGCAATGTTAGAAATGAA
Source organism: Galago senegalensis (assembly GCA_963575145.1). Taxonomy (NCBI): domain Eukaryota; kingdom Metazoa; phylum Chordata; class Mammalia; order Primates; family Galagidae; genus Galago; species Galago senegalensis. The sequence continues at coordinate 6,152 of CAUYTI010078282.1, forward strand.
GAATATAAATGTCTTAACACAATAAGTAAGAAAATGTCATTAAAGCTATGTTAACCAGTTCTATTAAAATATTGGAAATTGTATATCAACCAAGCACACTCTACCCATGACTGCATTAATGTACACAGTTATAATTTAATAACAAAAAAATCAATCAATCAATCAATCGATCAAAACATCATAAAAAATAGAACTGTGAATTGAGTCACGTACTATTTAGGACTGTCAAATCATTGTCCAATTATTGGGGTCTATATCTTTTTTTTTTTTTAACATCCTAGGGCAGCATTAGATATAAGCCACACTCTTCCATTTGACTATTAATTCATGACTTCAAAATGTAAGAATGGGTTATTGAATCTCTTGCCCATGGTTACAAAAAGAATTTAGAAAGCAGGAATAGAAGGCGGGGAAAACAACCCAACTCTTTGTAACAGCTTGAAGACAACAAAAAACCCAGACAGCAACCTACATATTAGCATGAATCAGATTAAACTTAAAGATGGTAATCAAGGGCAAAACCCATTGTGTTGTCATCCACAATGACCATGCAGTGACTACATTCTGGAATATCATGGGATACAGCCTTCTGGCCAATGATAGTCCCTGGAATTTTCTTCTCTTCAGCTGGTATCCTGAAAGTGTTTGATCCAGGATATTTCTCATTCCTCCATCCACAGGCAGAGAAGTGATCCCCTACTTGTGCCTTATTGATTACATTAATGGCTGAGATTTCATTTATTAAGCTGAAACAACAGTTGATATTTATTTTGTACTGCAGTGAGACTCAAGCTACAATTCCAGATGGTAAAACTGCACAGAGAAATTTAAGTAGGATGCTCTTTGTTCTTTTTTTTTTTTTTTTTTTAGAAAGAGTTTTAGTTTGTCTCCTTTGATAGTGTGCTGTGCTATCACAGCTTCACAGAAATTGCCATCTCCTGGGTTCAGGTGATTCTATTGCCTCAGCACCCCCTCCCCAGTAGCTTGAACTACAGGTGTGTGCCTCAATGTCCAGCTATGTTTTGTTGCAGATTGGATGGGGAAATTTTGGACTCACCACCCTCAGAATGAACTACAACTTCAAACATCAAAGATGAGATATTTTTAGAGCTAGATTTTGTGGCAAGGGGTGCTTTTTCATGCCCGTCATCTTTGAAATTCAGGAGTCCCAGTCAGTTGAATTGTTTGTGGTTCGGAAATGGAGACCGGGATCAAAACTAATGAGATACCCATATCTGAAGATTAAAAAATGGCCAGATGTTATGCACAGTCCTGGCATGCCAGCTCAGGGAATACCTGTTCACCTGATGAGAACACTTGAATTTTGTTGTGAGGTATGATACCAGGTTACTGTACCAAAGGCAACAAAACAAGACTCTGTCTCAATAAATAAATGGAGAAAAACATTTGTGTTGGAGTCACTCCTCATTTTTCCTTTTCTTTTATAGATACAGAGACTTACTTTATTTATCACAGTATGTAATGTTATCTCACTTCTACAGATCACAACAATCTCCACTCCTGGTCTTAGATGATTTACTTATCAGACCTTCCCTAGTATCTGGTACTACATATGCTCACCAAAATGCCTGGGTATTATTTCTACATTTGACCATGGAGATAGAGTTGAAAAGTTTTCCCTAGATTAGATGTCAACTGCAGAAATTATTCTCTCATTGGGAAATTTTTTTCATACAACCCCTATTAGTCATGACTTCAGACTTCATATGAATCTGAATATTTGGAATCTTACATTCTTCTAGTCACTCTAAACAGTACACACAGTGAATTCTTAAGTCAAGTCAGGTTTTTTTTTAAGCTCACTAAAACATCCAGATTATACACTTCACTTTATCTGTTTCACTTTTCAATCTGGGCCAATATTTCCTTGCCCTAATCAGTCCATGACAAGGGACAGACATCTCTAGTAGACCCCTACCCATCAGATCACTGTCAGTCTTCTAAGGAACAAAACATGAAACATCTTTTTTTTTTTTTTTTGAAATAGAGCCTCAAGCTGTCCCCCTGGGGAGAGTGCCATGGCTTCACTGCTCACAGCAACCTCCAACTCCTGGGCTCAAGCGAGTCTCCTGTCTCAGCCTCCCAAGTAGCTGGGACCACAGGCGCCCACCACAATGCTGGGCTAATTTATTTATTTATTTATTTTGGTTGCAGCCTTCAGTGTTGTTTGGTGTGCCCGGGCTGGATTTGAATCCGCAACCTTAGGTGTATGTGGCTGGCACCTTAGCCGCTTGAGCCACAGGCACCGAGCCCTATAAATGATCTTGTCCTGACTCATTGTTCCCTACAGCCCCCTGAATACAACAATACATCCCCTGCTTTATGTAGTCCTGTAGTCCATCAGAATGCTGACCTTTCCTCATAATTTTGAAATAGAAAACTGTACCTTGCAAAATTTCATTCTTTCTTTCTTTCTTTTTTTTTTTTTTTTCCTGAGAGTATCACTCTATTCCCTGGGCTAGATTGTCCATGACCTCAGCCTTGCACACAATGACATTTAACTCTTTGGTTGAAGTGATCCTCCTGCCTCAGCCTCTGGAGTAGCTGGAAATATAGGTAAGGGATACAACATTTGACTATCTTTTCTATTTAACTCGAAGCCCAGTGGGAGATCAGAGCTGATAATGTCTTTCTGCTGCTCAGTCTTGTCTCTAACACAGGATCTCAGGAGCTCTGATCAATTTGGCAGCCCAGAGCATCAAAAGTTTTTAGTCATCCATTGGATAAGTCATTGATCTGTACTTAAGAAATGAGCTTATCAGAAACTTTGAGGATTGTTCAATCCTCAGGTCGCAGTGACATATAGGGAGTATGTCTGGAGTGCTTTATATATTCAGGGTCGGGGATCAGCATAACTATCATAGATATTTTTTATCCTTACCAGGTTTCATTTGTTACTGTGTATTATACATATGACTCAACAAAACTCTTCAACATGCAGTGTGGCCAAGAAGCAAAAAGTTTAACCAAACCTAGCACAGAATTCAGGATTGATAGAAATTTAAACGTAGGCTGACATTTCTTATGATCATCCTAAATAACTGCAGGTATGAAGTACAGTGACTCATCATATTTTGAGAGGGAACCTTCGGTGATATACCTAACGTCTGAAACAAGCCTATTCGAGAGAAAGAAGGAAAACATGAAAAATAGATCTGGGAATTGTGTGAAGTACCATTTAGGTCTATCAAATCATTATCTGATCATGGGAATCAATTTCTTGTTCTATAACATCCCAGGTCAGCACTAGATTTAAACCATATTCTTCCATTTGATTTAAAATCCATGACTTGAAAAGAAAAGGATGGGTTATTGAATCCCTGGGCCATGTTTACAAAACAAAATTTAAGAATCATGAATTGAGTGTGGCAAAATGAACCCAATAATAATAAGAGTTAGAACCCCAGGACAAACCCAGATAACAAATGCACATCCTTAGCTGAAATGAGATTAAGGTTAAAAATGGTAACCAAGGGCAACACCCATTATGAGGTTATACATGGTGACCATGAGTTGACTTAATCATGGAATGTCATGTGATCCAGACTTCTGGTCAAAGATACTCACTGGACTTCTGCTCACTACAGCTGGTGTCCGGCAATTGTTTGATGCAGGACATTTCATAGGCCTTCAACCACACACAGAGAAGTAATCTCCCATTTGTACCTTACTGATTACATTGACAGCTGAGATTTCAGTCACTATGCTGTAATAACAGTTGAGATTTTTTACATCATTGAGACTCAAGTTGCATTCCAGATGGGATGAGGGCATAGAGACACTTAAGTAGAATGCTCTTTTTGCTTCTTCCTTTTTTTTTTTTCTTCTTGAGACAGAATTTCACTTTGTCACTCTTGGTGGAGTGCTGTGCCATCACACTTGCAGAATTCTCCATTTCCTGGACTCAGTTGACTTTTTTCCCTGATATACCCCATTCTTTCTTTCTCTCTCTTTTTTTAATATAGAGACAGAGACTTACATTTTTTACAACACTCAGCAAAGTTCTGTGTAATCTATAAATCACAGCAACCTTCAACTCCAGGGTTTAGATGATTTTCTTCTCTCACCCTCCAGAGTAGCTAGAACTACAGGTGTTTACCTAAATTAAGATCTATTATTTATACTTTTGAACACAGATATAGTGTTGATAACTATTCCATAGATTAGATGTCAACTGGTGAAATTATTCTCTCCTAGGGAATTTTTTTCCTACAACCATTATTATTCAAAACATCAGAACTTACCACAACTCTGACCCTTTGGTATCTTAGTTTCTTCTACTCACTCTAAAATGCCTACACAGTGAAATATTGACTCAAGTCAGTTTTTTTTAATGCACACTGAAATAACCACATTAGACACTCCATCATTTCTGTTTCACTTTTCAAAATGGGTCAATATTCCCTTGCCCCAATCAGTCCATAACAGGGACCAGACAACTCTGAATGACCCTTACCCATCAGATCAACTGGCAGTCTCCTAAGGAACCAAAAACAAAGAAACATGTCCTGACTCATTTTTCTCTCCTCCTTTCAAAACCACAAAAAAACTCCTTCTTTATATAGTCTTGTATTCCATCTACCTTCTGACCTTTCCTCAGAATTTTACTCTTAGAAACTGTGCTTTGCAAAATTTCTTTCTTTCTTTCTTTTCTCTCTCTCTCTTTCTTTCTTTCTTTCTTTCTTTCTTTCTTTCTTTCTTTCTTTTTCTCTTTTTTTCTTTTTCTCTTTCTTTCCTTCCTTCCCTCTTTCTTTCTTTCTTTCTTTTCTTCCTTCTTTCTTTCCATCTTTCTCTCATTAAGCTTAAACTATAGGGAAGGGATATAACTCTTGACAACCCTTTTTATTTGAGTAATAGCCCAATGAGAGATCAGGGCTGAGGTTGACTTACTGTTGCCCAGCTTTGTCTCTAACATGAGAGCTCAGGGAATCTGCCCAATTTGTTGCACAGATAATCGAAATATTGTAAACATCCGTGGCATAATTATTTAGCTCCACTTACAAAATGAGCGTATTGAGGACTTTGAGAATTGTCCAATCCTCAGGTCTTGGTGACATCTACAGAGTATTTCAGTAATGTTTTGCATGAGTGTTGTGGGAGATCATCACAAGTATGCATTTTTCTCTTTTAGCCTGACTAGTTTTCATTAGTTATTGTCTACTACACATGTGATCCAACCTAACTCTACAATGTGCATGGAGGCCAAGAAGCCAAATTTTAGACACACCTAGCATGGAACTCAGGATTGATGGAAAATTAAAGACACTGATATTTCCCATAATAATCATAAATAACTTCAGATATGTAGTACACTATTAAACACAGTGCCTCATCAGATTTCAATAGTCAACCTTCAGTGAGAATCCTCCCATCCAAACAGGCTATTCTAGAGAAAGAAGTAAAACATAATGAAAAGTAAAACTGAAAATTATGTGAAATACCATTTTGGACTGTCAAATCATTGTCAAAACATTGGATCTTGAACATCACAGGGTAGCACTAGGCAAAAACCACACTATTTTCATATTATTTCAAATGAGTGACTTGAAAAGGAAAGTATAGATTGTTGAATCCCTTGGCTATTCTTACAAAACAAAATTTTATAGGGTGACTGAGTGTTGAGAAATGAATCCTATAATTTATAACCGTTTGAGCCCAACAATCAATCTCAGAGAGGAACTACACATGTTTAGCAGGAATAAGATTAAGCTTAAATCTGTTAACCCAGGGCAACACTCATTGTTATGTCATCCATCCATGGTGACCATGTAGTGACTTCATTCCAGAATGTCCTGGGATCTGGGCTTCTGGTCAAAGATTCTCACTGGACTTTTCTACTTACTTCTACTGGTGTCCTGCAAATGTTTGATCCAGGGCATTTCTTAACCCTCCATCCACAAACAGAGAAGTGATCTCCCTTTTTTGCCGTATTGATTACATTATGGGCTGAGATTCCAGTCACTAGACTGACATAAAAGTTGAGAATTTCTACAGCAGTAAGACTCGTGCTGCATTCCATATAGGAACAGTGCACAAAGACACTTAACTATGATGCTTTTTGTTCTTCTTCTTTTTTTTTTTTTTTCTGAGACTGAATTTCACTTTACCATCCTCCATAAAGTTCTGTGCCATGACAGCTCACAGTAAACTCCAGCTCCTGGGCTCACATGAATTCCATCATATTTTTCAGTAGCTAATTGTACCTATATTAAACAATGTTTTCTAAGGTACATCAAAAGAGGAAATTCTTCCTAACACATTCTGTGAAGCAAATATTACTCTGATACCAAAACCAGGAAATTATGCAATAAAGAAATTAAATTATAGACGAATACCATTTATGAATATCAATGTAAAAATATTGATCTTAGAAAATAGATCTTAGATCTTAGAAAATAGAATTCAAAAACACATAAAAATATTAGCCAACATGCTTAAGTTGTTTTTTTCTGAGTTAAGCATTTTATTCATTATTAAGGAACCCCCCCCCTAAAAACTCTGGCCGGTATTTAAAATTGGTGCCATGATAGTTTACAGATGATTGGAAACACACATTCCTCCAAATACAATTGGAAAACATAGGAATATACTACATGATACTGCACAAAACTCCATCCATGATAAATTTGGACTTGCTACCTTTATCTTTCCATCATCAGTTGGAATGAATTCAGGTTCCTAGAGAGATTTAAACAACAACTTTAAAAAGTTTATGCAATAACCGTCACACTTTGGATTTTTACCAGCAAAGAATGTTACTTGTGCAAGTTAGAATCTGCTACCAATTAAATGGTGACAGCTTTGCCTATAAACAAGAATATGCTCTTTAACTCAAGTTGGTTTTCTTTCAGAGTTTCAGTTTTTGTTCCCCATATGGACATCTATAAATATAATATATACCACATCAATAAAATAAAAAGCAAAGACCATGCAATTCTCTCAATTGACTAGAAAAAGCCTTTTATAATATTCAGCATCCATTCATAATCAGATCCTGAAGTAAATAGTCATAGTAGGGACATTTCTGAAGCTGATAGAGGCCGTTTACAGAAAACAAACAGCCAATATCATATTGAATGGTGTAAAACTGAAAATATTTCTACTCAGAATAGGAATGAGGCAAGAATGCTCACTTTCTCAATGCTATTTAAGATAGAAATGGAAGTCTTAGCCTTCTCAATGAGTCAAGAGAAGACAATCAAAGCTATCCAAATAGCATCAGAAAAAATCAAACATTCACTCTTTACTGATGCCATAATCCTATACCTGGAAAATCCCAGGGACTGAACTTCAAAACTCTTAGAAGTGATCAAGAAATACAGCAATGTCTCAGGATACAAAATCAATACTTACAAGTCAGTAGCTTTTATATATTCCAACAATAGTCAAGCTGAAAAAAAAAA